>RJWJ010010329.1:0-29517 GCA_004363605.1 Indri indri
GTCATGATAGTTAGGTCAATGTGGTATTAGAGCAGAGATTATCAAATTCACCAAGAGAAACAATGAAGAACTTGGAAGCAGAACTACAAAAATATGAAAATTTTTAGTATGATCCAGATCACATTGCAAACTGGCTGAAAAAGAATAGCATTTTCAATAAATGTTGCTGGGCAATTGGTTATTCATAGTGCAAAAGAAATGAAAGTGGACCCATATCTTATACCATGCATAACCAGCAATTCTAGGTGGAGTAAAGACTTAACTGTAAAAGATAAAACTGTAAACTTTTATAAAAAATTATAGGAGACTTTTACAACAGTCTACTAAGTATTCCCCAATTTATTAAGAACTCCTATAAAACCCTAAGAAAAAGACAGACAACTCAATAGAAAAGTGGACAAAAGTTATGGGCAAACACATCATAAAAGAGAAAACTCAAAGCAGCATTAAATCATAAGGAATCTAAAAAGGGTAAATTTTACTATATGCAAATTATACCTCAATAAACAAAGGAAAATGAAAACGTGAAAAATATTCACCCTTATGACTAGTCTTGAATATATAATTTAAAATCACAATCAGAAAACATTTCTCATCACCAAATTGGTGAAAAAATAAAAATTTCAATAAATTCAAGTTCTGGCAAAGTTATGAAGCAACTGGAACATCCATATACACTGGTAGGAATACAAATTAGCACATTTTTACAAAACAATTCAATGTTAGCAAGTCAAGTTAAGGATGGCACTACAATTCTTCTGCTGGTTTTATACCTTAAGAAACTCCTACAAGTGGGCACCAGGAGTCATGCACAAGGATGATGCAGTGCTGTGTGAAACAGCAGAACTCTATAAACAACTCAAATTCACCACCTATAAAATGGCTAAAAATATTGTCGAAATCAAATAATGTAAAGTATACAGTAGTGGAAAAATCAAGGAACTAGATGTATGATAGACTATAGGCCAAATGAAGACATTTATATCAAGTTTTAAATCATGCAAAATAATTTTATGCTTTATTTAAGAATAGATGTATAATAAAAGAAATAAAATCCAGGAGATTGATAAAAAAAAAAAAAATTCAAGATTGTAGTTTCCTTGGGGTGTAGCTTTGAAGGATACTCAGGAGGTGCACTCAGGTGCTACAACTCTAGGCCTGGTGTCAACCTTGGTGTCCGGAAAGTTGTTGAACATATAATTAATTATTTCATTATTTTGTCTGAAATAGTCCATAAATATTTTTAAAGTTTTATGTCAGATGCCGACTGCCTGAAAAATTTACAGTCCCCTGTGTATGTGGGGCCATTATGCCACGTTAGGATGGGGGATGTGTATTTCAAAGTATGAATGTTGGTTTTATGAGAAAGTTGGATCATAATTTCAAGGAATTATGTTCTGTATTTCAGAGACAGTTCAGAGGTTGACCTTGTATTCTTAACTGAAAGCAGACCAGTTGGCCTGTGTTTCTACCTCATGAGTGTCCTTTCCATGTGGCAGCAATGAAAAATGTCTGAATCTTGAATAAGGGAGAATGAGTTTTTATTACTCTCTCATAGATGGGTAAGAATAAGGCAATACAGGAAGGTTAAAAGATTAGGATCTTAGCATTGATTCTCGACTTTGGAAAATATAACTGAAAACAACCTCAGGGCCAAAATGATGTATCTGTTTGCTTTTTTGAGATTCAAGACTCATGCTTGCTGACTCACTTCAGACTATTTGTACAAGGATTATCTGCCTAAAATGAGGCTCAGGGATCTATGGTCAAGTAGAATTTTCTTCATGTGATTTCCAATCTTTTTGTTTTAAATCTGAGTAAAAGTTTTTAAAATGTTACACAGAGACACACTTTGATTATTTCTGTGATTGGGCAAAATGAGATTAGATGAGGACCAATCTAAAGAGCAGTGTTGTCAACTGAGAAAGAACATAGAAAAAATTAAAAATAAAGCAAATTGACAGTTAATTCCATTTATCGATGCCCTAAGTACCTTGAGGAGTTGACACTTGATTCCTTTAAGAACTCTGAGGGTGGAAATGTTGATGTCATGGCCTACATGAAGAACCAGTTTACTTGCCAGATATTTTCACCCTTTATTTTGTACCTTAATTGTCTGAGCTTGGGGTTGGAGAAAGAGACAAGTCATATTCATTGGGGACAAGATTAAGGGCAGATCAGTCATGAAATCCCTACCTTGCTAACCTCCTGGATTAGGCTTCTCTTTAGTCAAAAAATGTTCTGCCTACAACTTTCTGTGGATTACATTAACAATTTTTTTCTTACTCATGAATTTCCATAGTTATGTTGTCTTTCTGGGTCCGTATAGCATTTTCCTCTTCTGGAATCATAACATCAGTTACAGAATTTTTTTGACACGTTAGGCCTTTATTTTGCCTACTCTTTGAGTATAATATCTCTGTGTGACATTGTTTGGCATTTGCTCATGTAGTAGTTTTCCATACAATTTTTAATTATTTTATCCAGATCCCTAAATGTTTTGACAAGTTAAGCTGCTCTGATTCATTTGCAACAACCTCAGCTCTGAGAAAGAATGCCTTCAATTAAAATAATAATGAGTGAACAGTTCAAGGAAAATATTACAGAAAAATAAAAAGGAATGCATAATACCATTGTCTATGCTCACTGTTGAACACTGTAGCTTTTTTCCATAGAGATGTAACTTTTGGCTTCTACTTTGCTACTAAAGACTCAAGGGGCTTTATGAAGTACCATGCTCTAACCGCCTTAAACAAAAAGATTGTCCATTTGTGAGCAAACATCCAACAAAGAAAAAAAAATTACCTTGTATGTCGCTAAGATTTTATAAATGTAAGATTTCAGGATTAGGAATGATCGTGTTTTAATAAATTGCATGAGTGGGTGCTAGCTGTCCGATTCCACAGGCTGCAGAATCAAAAGCATTCCACTCATACTGCTATGTTCTCATAAAATGAAACACAGTTTGAGGCAGTGTGATCAACTGCAGCAAAATGAAAGCTTGTCATTTACACCACCATAAAATGAGCACACCAAAAGGAGCCAGTTATTAGCTATTGAAATATGGTTCTATGGGAAGGCATGATCGCTGAGCAGTAAGATCAGTCTATTTCAATGGAGATGTTTTTCAGGACCATCTAAATCCTCAGGTTAATTGTTACACACATCCTCTTTCTTAGTTTATTTCTCTCCTAACAAAAAACATGCGGAAGAACTGTTTTTTTTTTTTTTTTATAATTTGAAACAACTGTGAAATATGTAGATAAATGAAAATCGTTATAAAATCTAAAAATTCTCCCTCGATTATTAATGCACGAATAGAATTTCAGAGAAAAAGAGTTACAATTTACTTTCAATGGAAAATTGAGGTTTATAAGAACACACAAAAAAGACCACATTGGATCAAACCCATGCTCTAACAAGCCCAAGAGTTGCTGTATTGACATACCAAAATCTACCTAATGATTGCCATAAATTTTAAAATGGGGACTTTAATTTTACAAAATTAAATCAATTACGTGTATATCAATGATTATTTATTTATACATCTCTTCATTCTCTTTACAAATGTGTAGGTTTCTGTCCACTGTTAACTCTTATTTTAGGAAAAGTTGGGGCTCTGCTAATATATTCTCATGCTTATTGGGAAATATTATCCACTTTGTTCTACTTGAACATAAAGGAGCTTGCAGACTGATGTTTAATAGCCTCATCCACTCCCTTGCTTTGCTTTTACCTTGCGTAGCTCAAACAACACTGACAAGAAATGTTAAAAGTAAAATGTGTGACTGCTCTCGTCAGAGAGATTCAATCACCCTATATGAGGCGTGTACAACGTTTAATGAGGTTTAGTGTTCAGGTTGTACTGAGACTGAAAGTTATGTTTTTCCTGTGAAAGAGTCAGGAGGAACTATAAAATTGCAGTGTAGAGAAGAGGAAGATATGCAAAGAGGGGAAAGAAGACAAACAAGTTTGCTATATGAGAAAAAGCAGAACAAAAGACAGAAAATATTTCAAGGGGAAATAGAGCTGGTCAACAAGGTTAAAAGGTGATGGGTAACTGTGAAGATGAGGCCAAGGAGAATTATTCTATGTAAACATTAAAAGACATAATTATGGTGTGTCGGGGGGGATCATGCTTCCAAATTTGGGCAGGAAAACTATTAGGAAAATGACAGAATTTTAAAAAGCATCAGACATCAGCAATGTAGTCAGTTATGGTTTCCTCCTTGGTAATTGTGATTACTAAAGACTTTTCTTTTTCCCTGAAAGTCTCTCTGTGGGGAATGCATCTCCAACAGCTTCCTTCTGTTTGCCACTCCTTGGTTTCTCTCACCTGGTTGGATGTGTCTAACTAGCATTTTGTCTGCCTGGTTAGGAGTTCCCAAAAGAGGCTAAATGAAAAATCCCACGCTATGGCACCAAGCAGGAACGGCAAGGATGAAACGTTAACCATGGAAAACATTGTGATTCTGCTTCCTCTCACCCCCCCATCAGAGCCCAAAAAGTATTTACCCATATTAGGTGGTCATAAGTAAACTTACAGAGAATAGTTCTGGAAAGGCTGTGGACAAAATTTGTATTTCATTGGGCTGAGAAGAAATTCAATGGTGAATAAACAAAGGCAATAACCGTAAGAGTTTTTCTGAGAAATTTATTACTACAGAGAGAGTGTGCAGCAGTTCAAAGGGTTTAAATCAGTTAGCATAGCAAGAGGACATGCTAACTGGAGATGCTTACTAAAGAATTTTGTGTATGGTTTGTGTGTTATTGATGGATGATCCCTTTTTACTTTACTGATTCATTAACGCTTCTCATAAAAATAACTAGAGAAGTAAAGCCTGCCATTGTTTTAAAATGTTTTTCTATGACCTATAATCTACAAGTGTCACTGAGATATTCATGATCATTTGAGCAAATAAGCCTTGAAAACATTTCATATCCTATTTAAAAACATTAAAAATCCATTATTCAAAAGTAAAAATTGTAATATTCTAGTTAGATTTACCAAATTTGATTCTATTACCAACACACAGTCCTTTCCCTTGCTTAGTCTCATAATATTGACTAATAGACTTTAGAAGTGGTCATTGATGTCACTCTAGTGCTCAAAATTATTAGCATAGGAAAACACTGCTATGGCATTATTATTTCGAGTAGGGTTTTTTTTTTCCCTATGTAGACTTCACCTTGGTGTGATAATGGCTTTGTTAAATAAAGAGCTGGCATACTTGTAGGGGGTGGTGAAAATTCAAAAGAGGGATACTTAAAGTGGAAGTATTAAATTCATCCTTTGACAGGTTTTCCTACAGCAAGGATGAGAGGGGGACTTTACAGGCATAGCCAGGACTCTCCAATGAGGATTTGAATGGTCTTGTTTGGTCTGCATCAAGCTAATTACCTGGCTATCTGCCAAAAAGCCCCTTTACCTTGTGCTATGTAGAGTCTAATGTTAGATAATATCTAATTTTTAATGCTAAGAAGTGGCATTTGATGTTGTTACTAGTATCTGGTTGGAAAGCAAGGGGACAGGAGGTCAGAAACAGTTTCCAGGGAAGTGCTCTTAAACTGTTTCCTATGCAGCAGGGAAGGTGAACAAAGAGAAACCCTGTAGCCACCATTTCCTTATCCTTCATAAGAATAAAGAAAAAGGAGAGGATTTAACATAACCTGCTCAGCAGGAAACTGAAATTTACAGTTTCAGAACAGCATAATTTGGGTATTTTATAATAGTCTATCATATCCAAGCATTTCAAAAATAAAACAGGAACAGCTTTTAATGCAATCTGTGTTTACTAATATGAGCTAATAAAATCTCATAATATTATTTTGTATTGCACTAATGGGTATTACATTATAGGATATTAGTTAAATCACCCATTATTTCAGTATTTGGTGTGTTATTCGTAGTGGAAGCATGCACAGAATAGTATGAGAGATCTAGTGGGGAAAACAGAGCGCAGAAGAAAAGATGGCCTTTTAAAAATAGGTTGATGCTAAGGGAAGGAAAGAGAGAGGGAGCAATAATGCAAACAGGACATGCTGTTATGAAAAACCTATACCTTACAAGGAGGTGATGGATAGGTTCTGGGGTTGCCCTGGTGACTTGCAGTTTGCTCCAGTATGTAGATATATTCAGAGCTAATGGAGGTTTGATTGATGAGAACTCTATACCGTAAACTTGACCGTCCTCAAGCCTACCATTTTCCCTTTATCTCCTCAAATCCAAACACATGACCTTAGACACTGAGGTGGAGCCAAGCCCAAGGTAGGTAGTAAGGGATGGAATGAGGATTTTCATCCAGGCCGTCCTGCCCCAGAGCTGCTATGTTATACTACCTCCTCATCATGGTATTTAAAAAATACCACAACATGTAACTCTGTGCCCAAACAGATACTATTACTCATTTGGGGATGCTATGAGCCAATGGCAGGGATCAAACATTTAAGAAAATCACCATATGTTCTCGTGTACCAATGATAAGTATTAAGGCTAGACAAAAACGGTGATCCAGAATCCAGAAGCCTTTGTCTACTTCATGCATCAGTGTGATAAGAGATTGTGGATTCACGTGAATGAGGTGAATGTATAGAACACTCGTTAAGAGCATGGATCTTAAAAATCAGAGACTGCCTTTTTCAGTCCCAATTTAACCTTTTCTAAATGTGTGACCATGGGAAGTCAATTAAAATATCTGTCACTTGGTTTCCCTATCCAAATTATACGGATAATAAACATTTCTTTAAATGCATTTTAATAGGACTAAATACAATCATAACAGTAATATTTTATTCAGTACCACAAATATAATAAATTCTCATGAAATAGACATCATAATTATCTTGAGGGGCATCATAAGAATAGCTAGGGTGGCCTTACATTCTAGTTTTCCTGGAACAGTCTTATCACACCTGTCATCCCAGCATAATTATTCATGTTGCTCTCTCTCATTGTCAAAAATATCCTGGTTTGAATAATAAATTATTTGGTTCTTTAATGATAGCTATGACTCGGTGAATACTTATAATGTGCTGCTACTATTTTTCTTAAATACTTTTAACTCATTTAATTTTTACAACTCTTGCAAGGTAGGTACTGTTATTATCCTCATTTTATAGATAAGAAAAATAAGGCACATAAAGCTGAAGTAGTTTGGGGATTTGAACACAAACTTTGCCATGAACTGCTTAGGATTTTATCATTTAACTATTGATTCATTTGGGTGACATTAGTACTGTAATTGCTTAAACATAACAAAATAAAGAAAAGAGTAGAGTCCAGCCACCGTGGCTCACACCTGTAATCCTAGCCCTCTGGGAGGCCAAGGTGGGAGGATCGCTTGAGGTCAGGAGTTTGAGACCAGCCTCAGCAAGAGCAAGACCCCATCTCTACTAAAAATAGAAAATATTAGCCAGGCGTGATGGTGCGCCCCTGTAGTCCTAACTACTCAGGAGGCTGATGCAAGAGGATTGCTTGAGCCCAGGAGTTTGAGGTTGCCGTGAGCTAGGCTAATGCCATAGCACTCTAGCCTGGGTGACAGAGTAAGACTGTCTCAAAAAAAAAGAAGGAAAGAAAGAAACAAAAGAAAAGAGTAGAAATGAAAGGAGAAGAGAAAGAAGAACAAGGAAGAATTCATGGGTTGATTCCCTGCTCTGGGTGCTATCACCATGCATTAGCTTTCTTAATAACAGTTTCCAAAGAGCTGAATACATTTGAAGTAAAGTTTACACGAGGTCCTGAGATGTCTGAATTTCTACATTCAACAGTAACTCTTCCATAAACATTAATTCCTCTTTTTTCCTTTTATGGCATGACGGTGACATTTTATAAAGTGTCACACATTTTGAGTTCAGCCATTGGCTCATAATTAGATTAAGGTTACACATTTTGGGAATAAATTCTGCATGATCAACGTTGTTCCTTCTCAAGACATCTCCACAAGAGTCACAGAAAATCACTTTGTCCCATTATTGTTCATGTTAAATTTGATCACTTGGTTTAAAGTGGTAACCATCAAAGTTTCCACTATAGAGGTACATTTATTTCCCTTTGTAATTAATAAATGATAGTTGGCAAACATTGTCCCATTGTTTTAGCATGCACTGGTGATTCCTCCCTGAATCAATTGTTCTATGATTATAAATAGTGATTTCCTAACTATATTCCTTCAACATGTGTTGGTTAGCATCTTATCACAAAGAAAAATTTCTCCCACCCATGTTTTTCTCTCCTTTCTGCATTTATCAGATTTTTTTTTAAATTCAAGGTATCATAACCTTTACTGGCTTTATTCATTTTGCTGCTAAAACTGACCCAGATTTGGCCAGTTAAGAGTCCCAGGAAGCCGACTCCTGTGCCCTTTTCACATGTTCCCTTTAGTTTCTGAGCATCTTCTTGCTTTCTGGCACAAATAAGCTCAACTTGTTCTTTCTTTAACTTAGCCCTGTAATGAGCCATTTCTGTAAGATGGCTTCGCTCCTTTTAGTGGGGAAGGGTATTTAGAAATCAAGATTTGGATGCCAAATAAGCTCATTGCAACTGAGATATTGTTTCCAGGCCCTTTCAATGCACACAACTACCCATAAATCATGAGTTATACATAGCTCATAAAGCATAAATATATGATATGTATCATGGATACATCGTGGTTCATATTACTAACCACAATGACAACACCACAAAATTCTTCCTTGCACTCCTTCATTCCTTATTTGTATCTCCCTTCACTCACAGTGAGAACCTTGGTTGCTGACAATATCAAAATATTTACTAAATACCTGATTGCCACAATACATAAAAAATAATTTCAGAAATCAGCACCACTAATGACAACTAAGCTACTAAGCAAAGTTCAAGGGTTTTTTGTAGTTCTTTGTGGCTTTATGCTGAGGATTTATAGACAAAGTCCTGCACTGTATTAAAACATTACTTGAATAAGTTCTTTTTTCTTCAGTCTGGTTGTGAATCCACTTTATATATAGTTAGGTTGTTTCTGTTTGTATTCCTGTTTAGGAATTATTTTCTATCCTTGTTGATTTAAGCTTCTTAAATCTGTAGAACATTAATATGGCTTCAATGTCAAAAGCAAAAAAAGAGTGTACTCAAAGAAGTATTTCTTCCTCTCTTATTTCTTCTATTTCATCCCTTTCTAATTCCTGTAGATAATTAGTTTCATTAGTTTTTGGTTTATCCTTCTTGCCTTCTTGTTCTTCTTTTTGTACTGAAAGGCACACATGCACACACCCACAATCTTATTTCCCCTTCTCCTATAACAGATATAGAAAGAAGAATTTTCACACATGTACAATTTTATTTATCCTTCTTTATATAATAAGTAGCATATTATACATATTCTTTTGCATGTTGCTTTTTTAACTTAACAATTTCTCCTAAAAATCAGTCTATATCAATTTCTAGAGACATTCCTTATTCTTTACCATTGGGTAGATAGATGTACGCTATTGTGTAGATGTACCATAGTTTATTCAACCAATCTCCTATATGTGGTCCTTTATACTGTTTCTAAAATTTACCAATTACTTATAAAGGCAATGTTGCTGCAATAGTGCAATGAATACCTCACACAATTTTTTTTTCATATTAACAGGATATCTTCAGGGTAAATATTCAGGGTTTGCTAGACAAAGTTTAGGTAGAAATGTAGTTTTACTAGACATTACCAAATTCCATTTCATAGGTATTGTATTGCTTGCATGTCCTTAAGTATTGTATAAAAGTTCCTGTTCCTCCACAGCCTCAATAACAGAGTGTGGCCAAACTTTTGAATATTTGCCAAACTGGCAAGTAGAAATGACATCTTACTATAGTTTTAATTTGCATTTCTCTTATTGTCAGTAAAGTTGAAAACCTTTTCATACATTCAAAGGCTATTTTTATATTATTTTTTGTGAATTTTCTGATTTATTTTCCTAATTTTGTAAGAGTTCTCCATGTCTTAAGAATACTAGCTTCTCAAAGAAAGAAAGAATCTACAAACCAATCAGAAAACAATTAACAAAATGACAGTAGTACATTCTTACCTATCAATAATTACTTTGAATGTAAATGGATTAAATTCACCAATCAAAAACATAGAGTGGCTGAATGAATAAAAAACAAGATACAATGATATGCTGCCGACAAGTGACCCACTTTAGCCTAAGGACACACATAGGCCAAAAATAAACGGTTAGAAGAAGATATTCCATACAAATGGTAACCAAAAGAAAAAACTGCCACAAGAGACAAAGAAGATCACTATTTAATGATAGAGGGCTAAATTCATCAAGAGAATATAAAAATTATAAATATATGTATCCAACTTTGGCGCACCTAAATATATAAAGCAAATCTTAATGGACATGAAGGGAGAAATTGTGATACACTAATAGTAGGGGACTTCAATACCCCACTTCCAACAATGAACAGAGCAATCAGGTAGAAAATTATAAAGCAAATACTGGAATTGAGCTGTACTTTAGACAAAATGGACCCAACAGGCAGATACAGAACTTTTCACCCAACAGTAGCAGAGTTTGCATTCTTCTGTAGTGCACATGACACATTTGCCAGGACAGACCATATAGTAGGACACAAAACACATTTATGAAGATCAAAATCATATTAGTATTTTTATCACAGTGGTATGAAACTAGAATTTTAGAGGAATTTTGGAAAATTCACAAATATTTTGAAATTAAAAACATGCTCCTGAACAACAAATGGCCCAAAGAAGAAATGAAAAGAGAAATTAAATAATATTTTGAGACAAATGACAATGGAAACACAACATACCAAAACGTATGGGAAGCATCAAAAGCAGTTCTAAGAGTGACATCTATAGCAATAGTGTCTGCATTAAAAAAGAAGAAAGATTCCAAATAAATAGCCTAACATTATGCCTGAAGGAACTAGAAAAAAAAGAACAAACTAAACCCAAATGCAGCAGAAGAAAGGAAATAATAAAGATCAGAACAGAAATAAATCAAATAGAGAATAGAAAAGCCATAGGAAAAAATCAGTAAAACTAAGAGATGTTTTTTTGAACAAATAAACAATATCATCAAACTCTTGGAAAAAAAGAGAGAAGATGCAAATATGTAAAATCAGATATGAAACTGGAGACATTACAACAGATGCTTCAGAAATAAAAAGGATTGTAAGAGACTATTATGAACAATTACATGCTAACACATTTGATAACAGAGGAAATGGATAAAGTTTTAGAAAAATACAATCTACCAAGGTTGAATCAGGAAGCAATAGAAAGCCTGAACAGACCAATAACAAACAAAGATATTGAAGTAGTAATTAAAAACTTCCCATAAAAGCAAAGCTCAGGACCAGATACCTTGATAGCTGAATTCCACCAAACTTTCAAAGAATTAATACCAATACTTAAATTTTTCCAAAAAATAGAGCTGGAGAAAATACTTCCTAACATATTGATAAGGCCAGTATCACCTTGATCCCTAAGCCAGACAAAGACACCATAAGAAAAGAAATTACAGGCCAATATCTCTGATGAAAATTGATGTAAAATCCCTCAATAAAATATTAGCAAATAAAATTCAACATCACATCAAAAAGATTATACATCACGATCAAATGAGATTTATCCCTGGCATGCAAGTCTAGTTTAACATATGTAAATCAATCAATGTGACACATCACGTTAGCGGACTGAAAGGCAAAAACCACATTGTTATATCAATTGAGGCAAAAAAAAAAAAAAAAGCACTCAAGTTCAACATTCATTCTTCATAAAAGCTCTTAATAGTTTAGGTACAGAAGAAAAGTTTCTCAACATAATAATAAAGGCCATTTATTAGAAACCTACAGATAGCATTATATCAATGGGGATAAACTGAAAGCTTTTCCTCTAAGATCTGGTACAGGGCAAGGATGCCCACTGTCAGCACTTCTATTCAATATAGTATTGGAAGTACTATCAAGAGCAATTAGGCAAGAAAAAGAAATAAAAGATCCAAGTTGAAGAAGTAAAATTATCTCTGTTGCAGATGACATAATCCTATATGTAGAAATCCTCAAAGACTTCACCAAAAAACTCTCAGAGCTAATAAATGAATTCAGTAAAGTTGCAGGACATAAAATCAACATACAAAAATCCATAGCATTTCTATACACAAATCAAAAAACAATCCCATTTATGATAGCATCAAAAAAAAAATACTTAGGAATAAATTTAACCATGGAGGTGATAGACTTATACATTGAAAACTATAAAACATTGATGAAAGAAATTAAAGAGAACACAAATAAATGGAAAGATATTCCATAATCCTGGATCAGAAAAATCGATATTATCAAAATGTCCATACTATGCAAATATATAGATTCTATATATAGTTATATATAGATTCAAAGCAATTCCTTTCAAAATCCCAATGTGATTCTTCACCAAAATAGAAAAAACCAATCCTAAAACTTGTATGGAAGCACAAACAACCCTGAATAGCCAAAGCAATTCTGGGAGGAAAAAAACAGAGTTGTAGGCATCACATTTCTTCATTTAAAATTATATTACAAAGCTATAGTAATCAAAACAGTATGATACTGGCATAAAAACAGACACATGGACCAGTGGAACAGAACAGATAGCCCAGAAATAAATCTCAACACATATAGTTGACTCATTTTCAACAAAGGTAACAAGAAGATTTAGCTCAGAAGTAAACCCAAGCCTATAAGGTCAACTAATTTTTAACAAGGGCAGCAAGAACACACAATGAGGAAAGAATAGTCTCATCAATAAATAACTCTGGGAAAACTCAATATCCACATGCAAAAGATTGAAATTTGACTCATCTTACACTGTACACAAAAAATTAACTCAAAATTTATTAAATACCTAAATATAAGACCTGAAACCATAAAACTCCTTGAAGAAACGTAGGAGGAAAGCTCCTTTTTAAAAAAAACATTTTAAAATTTTTTTATTGTTATTATTTTTTCTTGACAGGGGTCTCACTGTTTTGCCCAAACTGGTCTTGAACTCTTGGTCTCAAGTGATCCTCCCACTTGAGCCTCCCAAAGTGCTGGGATTACAGTCATGAGCTACCACTCCCAGCTGGGAAAAGCTCCTTGACATTGCCCTTGGCAATGATTTTTCAAATATCACACCAAAAACTCAGACAGTAAAACCAAAAACAAACAAGTGGGCCTGCACTAAACTAAAAAGCTTCTGTACAGCAAAGGAAATAACCAACAAAATTAAACACAACCTACAGATTGGGAAAAAAATATTTGCAAACCATGTATCTGATGAGGGGTTAATATCCAAGATTTATAAGGAACTAATACAACCCCATAGCAAAAAATATATATAATTCAGTTAAAAAATGTACAAAGGACTTGAATAGACGTTTATCCAAAAATGGCATAAAAATGACCAGCAGATACATGAAAAGGTGCTCAACATCACTAATCATCCAGAAAATGTAAATCAAAACCACAAGATATCACCTCACACTTGTTAGGATGGCTATTATCATAAAGATGAGAGGTAACAAGTGTTGGCAAAAATGTGGAGAAAAGGGAACCCTTGTACACTGTTGGTGGGAATGTAGATTGGTACAGTCATTATAGAAAATAGTATGGATATTCCTAAAGAAATTAAAAATAGAATTACCACATGACCCAGCAATCCCTCTTCTGGGTATGTACCCAAAGGAGATGAAATCACCACCTTGTAAAGATAATCTGCACTCCCATGTTCATTGAAGTATTATTCACAATAGCCAGGATATGGAAACAACCTAGGTATCCAACAATGGATGAATGGATAAAGAGACAGTGGTGTGCGTGTGTGTGTGTGTGTGTGTGTGTGTGTGTGTGTGTATACACACATATATATACACAATGGAATATTATTCAACTTTTAAAAATGGGATCCTGCCATTTGCCACAACATGAATAGACCAGGAAGACATTATACTAAGTGAAAATAAGCCAGGCACAGAAGGGAAAATATTGCATGATCTCACTTGTATGTGGAATCTAAAAAAAGAAAAGGTCAAATATGTAGAGATGGAAAATAAAACAGTAGTTACCAGGGTTGGGGATTGGAGGAAAGAAATGGGAAGATGTAGGTTAAAGGATACAAAGTGGCAAATATATAGGATAAACAAGTAAAAAAAAATCTAATATACAGCACCAGGACTATAGTTAATAGTAGCGTACTATATTCAAGACTTTTTCTAAATGAATAGATTATAGCTTCTCTTATCACAGGGGAAAATAGGTAACTGTGTGAGACAATTGGTACATATACACAGTAAGATTTATTTAAAAAAAAAAAAGAATACTAGCCTCTCATTTGCAACATACATTGCACACATTTTCTCCCAGTTGGTCATCTGCCTTTTAAATTTGCTTATGATGATATTTGCCATCCATAAACATTTTATTTTTAGATATTTAAATTTATCAATATTTAGTTATAGTACAACTGGATTTTGAGTCATAGTTTGAAAGCCTTCTCTCTCTCATCAGGTTCTAAAGGAATTCATCCACTTTTCTTACTCATATGGTTTTACTTTTCATATTTAGGTCTCTCATGAATTTAGAGTTTATTTCTGTGCATGATGTGAGGCATGAATCCAATTTTATCTTTATGAAAATTGCTGCCCACTTGTCCCAACACTATTTATTAAAACGTCCTCTTTGTCCCAGATGATCTGATAATTTTTAATATAGTACTAGATGTATGAAAAGTCACCTTTTATTATCAATTGCTCTTTGATGCTTGTGGCTATTGTCATATCAATATAACATAGCCATTTTTATATAACATTTACCCTATCCCAAATAACACCAAGATCATCAATATGTGAAAGTTTTAAAATCGGGAATAAAGTTTAAGCTTCCTGTTCCTTCTTGCAGTATGGCAGTCAGGTGTTCTGAAAAGACACTCCATTTAAAATGTAGAAATTCTTAAAGAGATTCGACAAACAATGCAGATAATGCCTTGCGGGCTTAAAAAAAAAATAAGCTAAATCAGCTGGGGCTGAATCAAAGAGAGAACTGAAACCCAACTGGGAAACAGGATGGGAAACAGAAATGGAAGTATTTGCCAATATCAGGAAATCAAATGCCAGAGCCTTTGGCTCATGCAAAGCTGGGGAAACTGAACTTTGATCCCCCAAAAGTCAGGTCTTTCCTAATGCTGTCCCCTCAATGAAAGGGTGGAATTAAAAAAAACTGTCTTGCAGCAAATTGAGCTCATATGGAAATATCTGTCTCTCTTGAGCTAGCCAATCTCATTCCGTAGCATATACCATTGAGAAATGCTGGCATTGGATATGCATTCCAGAAGACATGTGCAGATCTGAAAATAAGCCAAATCTCTAAGATTTTTAAAAATGTGATGAACTCATTAATAGAAAATTACAGCATTAGAAATGAATAAGCTACAGCACCTTTATCATCATGGATGAGCTTCTCAAACATATGTTGAGCAAAAGAGCAAGTGCAGATACATGTTTTCAATTTAAAATACATGCAAAGCTAAAGAATGTATCTTAGTGCAGGGATAGCTATGTATGTCATATAACCTGAAAAGGTTCACAGGAACGATGAAACTCTGCTTGTGTTTAACTATGTAAGTGAAGAGGAAAAGTGAATGTGAGAAGTACATGGAGGGCTTCATAGTTTTAGTAGTATTTTATTTCTTAAGCCTTATATTCAATTAATTTATTTACTCCACAAAGACTTTTGATTACCTACTTCGTGCAGGCATTCAAGGTACATGGGTGAACAAAACACACATAAAATAATCACCGCTTTTGTGGATCTTGTGTTTTAGAGGAGGAATACAGAAATCAAATGTTAAAATATTACAAGTTACGAAATTACCTAGTGTTTTAGATGCTGATATGGGCTGTTGTGAAAGTTCAGCAGTGCAGGGAGGGTCCGTAGTATGGATGGTAGAAGGGATATTCATCTTAAATAACGTAGGCACAGAGGGCTGATTGAGATGGCATTTGAGCAAGGATGTAAAGGAAATGAGGGAGTATAAAATATTTTGAAGGAAGAGCATTTTAGCAGGTGCAACAGTCAGTGCAAAGCCCTAAGGCTAGAAGTGTTCAACATAGTTGGAGCAGAGTAAGTGAAAGGGAAAGTCATAGAACACGAAGTTAGAAATGTCGTGAGAGGTGGTCAGAGATATTCCAGAGCCCTGAAGGCAAGTGTAAGGATGCTGGCTTTTACTCTGAGTGAAATGGGGAGCTATTGAGCAGAGTATTGATATTTTTAACTTACTTTTTAAAGTATCAGTCTAGCTGATATGTGAAGAATCGACAGCAGGGTGCTAGGAGGGGACAAAATCAGGGTAGCCGGTCAAAGGGATGCTGTAGTCAGGCAAGGGACGATGACGAGCCAGAACAAGGGTGCACTAAGAGAAGTGGCGGGACACAGATTCTATTCTGAATCTAGAGACAACAGGATCTCTGGATGGACAGAACACAGGATGTGACAGGGGGTAAAAAGAATCCAGGATAACGCCACAGTTTTTGGCATGGAAAAAAAAAATGGAATCATCATGAACTGACTTGGGGAAGACTGTGTGTACGCTAGCCTGCCGAGGCTGCAGTAACAAAATACCACAGACTGGTGGCTTAAACAACAGAAATTTATCTTCTCACCGTTCTGGAGGCTGGAAGTCTGAGATCCAGGCACGGCCGGGTTTGGTTTCTTTTGAAGCCTCTCTCCTTGGCTTGCAGATGGCCGCCTTCTTGCTGTGTCCTCACGTGGTCGTTCCTCTGTGTCTAGAACCTGTCTCCTCTTACAAGGACACCAGTCAGATTGGGCTAGGGCCCACCCACATGACCTCATTTTACCTTAATTGCCTCTTCAAAGAGCCTGTCTCCAAATACAGTCACAGTCTGAGGTGCTAGGGGTTAGGATTTCAACATTAGAATTTAGGTGGGAGAGAGGAGACACAATTCAGTTCCTAACAGTGAATAAGTAGCTTTAGGGGTGGGAGGTTAGGAGTTTAGTTTCATATATGTTAAACTGAGGTATCTTGGAAGTCTACATAGAGATTTGTGGTAGGGAGCATGAACCATAGGTCTAGAATTCAGGGATGAGATTAATAGCTAAAGATATAAATTTTAATGCTGTTACCATGAGACTTGATGAGATCCTCAAGGGAATAAGCACAGGTAGAAAAGAAAAGAAGGGCCAAGATCAGAGCCATTTGGTCCCCAACAGGAAGTCATCAATGATTGGCAGGAGCTTGCAGAGGAAACTAAGGAAGGACTATGAGGGAAGAAAATCCAACAAGCCAGATGAAAAAAGGTGGCAAGGAAGGAATGATTGTATGCAGTAAATGTTGCCGATATGTCAAATAAAATGGGGTCTAAGAATTGGTCCCTCATGTTGTCAACATGAATGTCATTGGAGAAATTGGTAAGTCAGAGTAAAGATGATTGTTCAAAGACATTTTTTCTTATAGAGTATCAAGGAGAAAGGAGATAGCTGATAGAGAATATGGGGTCAAGAGAAGGTTTTATTTTTAAGATGGAAGAACAGTAGCATATGTGTGTGCTGATGGGAAAGATCCCACAGAGAGGGAAAAATTTTTGATCTGGAAGAGAGAATTGCTAGAGCAATGTCCTCAAGTGAATGAGTGAAAATGTGATCCACTGGAGCAGTGGTCCCCAACCTTTTTGGCACCAGGCACCGGTTTCATGGAAGACAATTTTTCCATGGATGGGGTAGTGGAGGGAATGGTTTCAGACAAATTCTCATAAGGAGAGGGTAACCTAGATCCCTTACATACGCAGTTTACAGTAGGGTTAAGGCTCCTATTAGAATCTAATGCGACCACTGCTCTGACAGGAGGCAGAGCTCAGGCAGTGAGGAGAGCAATCGGGAGCAGCTGTAAATACAGATGAAGCTTTGCTGTCCCACCTGCGGCTCACCTCCTCCTGTGCAGCCTGGCTCCTAACAGGCCACAGGCTGATACTGGTCTGCAGCCCAGGGGTTGGGGACCACAGCCGTATAGGGATTATCTTTTGATAAGAAGGGGCAAGTATAATATTAATAATAGGCACATAGACATTTAGATGACATATTTTATAAGTATATATATGTGTGTGTCATATAGTCATTTACCTATATATAAAATATTCCAGTCTTAAGTCTGGCTTAATGAATAGTTATTGTTTTATCTGTTCCCACACACAAACCCTACCCCTACCTTTCCATTATTCTGGAAAATACTCCTTCATACCAAGTGGGTGCTCTGGAGAGAGAGATGGGCTGCCCATTGACCTGAAGAATGAATATATGATTCCTGGTGCTTTATAATAAATGGCCCAGGTATGGTCATAGGGTTCCAGATGGACCACCCAGTGGTCCAATTTTTCAAATACGAGTTGAGGAAAGATACTTTCCTCCTCTTTGATCACAGTTTTGCAAGGTTGTAGGTTGGAAACTTCTTGTCTTATGGGTAAGCTCTTCTAGAGACTGAAGACCATAAAGAGTCAAACAAAGAGAGGGAGAAGAAACAGAAAATAATATATTTCCGACAATACCAACAACCCTTCTCAGTAACTTCAGCAGTAATATTTTTAATTGATTTAAGCCAAAATAGGGTATTCAAGGAACTACAGATCTGATACGAATTATACTTCTGGTCTTTTTTTCTATCTTAACATTTGCTTCTGATGTTCCACCCACAATAACTTACTTTTAAATGCAGCCAACCTTGACTCTTCCTCATGTCTCAAACCTCACATCCCAATATTCAGTCAACACTTTAATCTCAACAATCAAAGTATTTCCTGAGTCAGACCCCTTCTCGCCATCACCTCTGCCACTCTGGTCCAAGCCACCCCTATTTCTCACATTGTTGAATGAATAAGTGATTTTTAATTTCTAGATATTTTTTTCTATACTTGCTCATGCTGTTTACTCCACCTTGAGTTCTCCATTTACTTAGCCAAAAATGTCCCCTCTACTCCGCAGGGGGTCCTGGTTCCTACAACCTGAAGCAACATCTCTTATCAAAACCTCTTGGATCTCTCATATCATTTGTTTCATTTTTGCTTCACTTTCAGTTATTTAGGGCCTCTTATAAGATGATAATCACACTGAGAGCTGTTTCAGTCAATATTGTTTCATCTGCAGCCCCTTATATATACACCACATTCTCAGTAAGTACATATCATATTAAGTTACTATAAATTAACCTGGGCTTTTTTTTTTTTTTTCCATGTAAGTAAGAGTATTTGACTGAGAGAAATATTATGATAAACTCTCCTACTACTTGTAAGTGACTTTTGGTTGATCTGGACATTAATAATGATGGGTGATACAAAAAAAGATGAGAATTTATTCCTCCTGGCAACCTAGGTTTACATTGTGTTATGTTCCCTTCTCCACTTTAAACCTTAGACGCAGAAATTGAGCAATGAAGGAAAAGAATGTGGAAGTGTGGCATTTCATAAAAGAACATGATGTGCCATTCTTCTTGGACTGAAATTTTTTTGTTCTATAGAAAAATATCATCGCGACCTCAGTTCAAAATAGCTGTCGTGAACAGAAACACGTCAGTTGATATCTCCATATAATTGTTGACCTAGCAACTGCTATTCTAGCTTTATAAATATTGTCTCATTTCTGAAACTTATTTGCTTAAATAAAAGCTGCTGCTATAAGGCTTGGAGGTTAATTATGCCTATTTACCAAAAAAATATTTATTTTAAATTTGTTGCTAAAAATTTCTGGGTTTAGTACCAAAATTATTTTAGCATAAAAATTTGTACTTAAAGGGCTAATAGAAATAGCTGCCACTGACTCGTCAATACATTTACACCTTGAACCACTTGTATGTCTCCTTTTAATACCACATTTTTACAAATACCCCAACATGAAATGATGGAGATTAAAAAGCCTATGATTAAGTAAAACCATCCTTTCAACATTAACATTAACATTAAACGTTAGACGCTCCCAGACTGAAAGGAACTCTAGTCCGTGATCATTCATTCCTAAAATCTGGTTTTACAGATGGTGAACCTAAATAATAAAATGTATTATCCTATCAGCCTATACTAAGAAACCCCTATTGCATGATAAAGTTAATCGCTTATCTCAGCTACAAAAATGGGAATGCAGCACTATTAGACCAATAATGCCATGTCATCTACCATGTAATACAAATACCAAATGTTGTATTACAAAACAGAAAAAAAAAAATGGGAATTTTGTTTCATGGCTATGGAATGTGATATTCCCTCTGGATTATCTTCTTTGGGCCCATTTTTATCTTGAGATAATGAAAGCTTTGCATGAGTAACCCAGGATAGACTATGTTCTTTTGAAACTAACTTTTTCTTACTGCCAAATAAATCTCTTTTAAATATGTTCTCTGTGAGGCAATCATGACATCCATTGGCCAACTGGATCTGGGGTTATGCCTGGATACTTTCCACGTTGCACGTGGTTGTCAATTTGAATTGTGTATCAACTACCCATCATATTTGGCACATCTGTACTTAACATTGGCATTAATTTTACCCTATTGTTCTAATTGCAGTACTTTGATGTAATGACACCATTCAATTCACAGATGGTACTGGTGGGGGGTTTTCCCAAAAAAAAATATAATGTAATTTTAATCTGGAATGTGAGAATGCCAAAAATGAGAGCTTCATTGATTAAGTTATCTGAGCCTGCTAAACAGTTGAACATTTGAACTAAATAGGAAAAACTGGGAAAGAGACAGCAGGTTTCAATACCAACTTACTGCAAGTGTTTTGTTTTTTGATTATAGTCTATGGGGCTCATAAGACTTATCTGTTCATAAACAAACTTTGACATACATAGGATAAGCAAAATAAAATCTGTATTTTTAAAGAAACTGAAGATGAAGATGCTGAAGATGAAGTCTTTGGTGGATAGAGAGGCCTGCAAATTGAAAGGTAATCATTTAATTTAAATTACTAAATTTAACAATTATTTGAAGTATCATCACAGATTTGATATGCATTTCCATCTATATCAATATATTTTAAAAGATTTCCCTGGAGAGTCACTCTCACAATTTCCTGTGACATCGTGAAATAATGCCTATCACAATTCTCACTTTATAGAATCAAATCAGGGGATAATTAAGTAACTTTCTAAAAGTCACAGGACCCCTAATTGATGGGGGAATTACTAGAATACAAATCTTTATTTCTTATTTGAAGGTATTTATGAGACACTGCCCATTGAATAAAAAAATGCTACCACGTTGCTTCAACAGGAAACAGACCACGTTTCCAGTAAAAAGAAGGGTGGCAAGGTGTGTAAGTACCGGACTATTCTACTTAGCTTTGGAATAGGGTTGGCAAGGGGAGGCATTAAGCCACAAGAACAGCTCATTTTAGTAATTTGCTTAGAAATAAAACTAGAAGCTGGAGAAAGTCATGGAGAGAATGAAAGTCATCTGACCACAGGATGAGTGAAAATCCAAACGGGCTACACTACAAATCATCAATTCACTTTACTAAAATACAGGAAGCCAGGGACTTAGTGAGCTAAGGGAATTCTAACACAGCTGGGTATGTCTGGTGAAGTGATAGGATGGTGGACTCACTGATTTTTTTTAGGAGTAGACTTGCATGGGAGCAGAGGGTCGCCAAGATAAGGCACGGTGTGTGAGCAGCACCTGGAAAAGGTTGCAAGGTGTCAAATCCCTGGTCTTCCCCTAGGACTACAGCTGGGCCCCATGAGAAAGAGCCTACAGGCTGAAGCCAAATGAGCTATTTTTATAAAGGAGATTTATTAATTTGGGGATCACAAAGTTCTTCCCACTTCCAAGTAGAAGACAGAGTAGCTTCAGTTCAATAACAACGTAGGAAATGTTAAGTTATTTGTTACCATAAATGTTGATTGTATTGGAAGCTTATTCCCCTACCCCAGGCAGAAGAAGAAAGTGATCAGGAATCATTTTCAAGTAGCCCTGGAAGTAGCAGATATCAGTAGAGAATCCAGATTCTGTGAACATTAGAGGATTATTCCTGAGTACATTTGAGACTCCTTGAAGTTCTATCAGATATAAATGAATGAGAATTTCAAGAGTGGACAAAGAGCTTGTTCATTAGCTTATACTAAAAACAGAGGTTTGAGTTTTACTTTTACTATAAAACTCAAAAGCTGGAATGTCTTGGGAAACTTGTTTTAAACATGCAACTTTCTTAGAGCAGTGATCTAACACCTTGCACACTGCCAAGGGTTATAAGAAGCCCCAGCTCCTTAAAAGTGCCAACTTTGGATACCAGCCTTAAAGGATATGTGAACACTATATAGCAGGCTGGCCTGGGAGGCTAGAGAGATGTTGAAGAGTGCTGATTCATGGCAACCATACTTCTGGAACCATCATTTGCACCTCTGTGCAGCCTTTTTCTTCAGAGGCGCTCTCCCTGTTTATGTAAGAGCCTATTTCCTTAATGGCATCGACAGCGCAAAAATTGTGCTAAGTTCTGTTTTAATTTCTCAGTGTTTTCTATGGAATTACAACATTAATCATCCCCACATTTGTATTGCCCTTATCTGCAGTGATCAGTGTTAAAATGTTAGCCAATTCTTGATTTTTCTAGATCATGTTCTGGGTGGCAAATTATGTATCATGAGGTCAGTTGGAAGCCTCACATGAGAAAACCCCATTTCTACTCTACAGTGGCTTTTCAAATCTTTAAGCAATCTTGCAGGCAATGAGCCCCATGAAAGCTAATTGTGGAGCGTACGTGTAAGCTAAGAACCTTGGAACTCAGTGGGTCATGAAAGAAGTAGGTTCTTGATATCATAAAATGCTCACTCTCCTCTTAGCTATCAGTAGGCATCTTAATTTTAGACAGACATCCCTTCTGAATAAGTCAACAAAGTGAAGGGGCCACTTCGCATTTCTATTTTTCACCACTTCTTTTTTATCATTACCTAGAGTTGATTTCTCCTCCCAAAATATCTACTTCATCTCCATTGCCTTGAGGTTTATCTGCTTTCATATCTCTATTTCTATAATATAATTTTTAAAAAAGCTTTTCTTTCCAAGTGTGAATTTTTATTTTACATATATGTGTGCATGTGTGCGTATACACAAACTTCCTCATTTACTGCCAAAAGTTATTGCATTTTAGTTAATTTTTGAAGCTTGTGCAGCTGCTAATTAAAGTGGCCATTACAAGATGATTTAGCATATAATTTTAGAACAGCATACTGCAAGTTTGAAAAGACCTACACCTGTGTTTACCTGTGTACTGTAGCTGGTTCGAGAGAAATCCAGATGAGACCCAGGTGCCCAACCCACTTTGTTTGCAATATTTATATTTTACACTAAATAATGTTTATCTCTCACATTTCTACTTACACAGTCATAATTATGATGAACAGCATTTCCATACCTCTCTCTGGGAAGTGGAATTCCTTTTCTTTCTTGAAGCAGAAGTACAAAATTGACTTATTGTGGTGCCAATTTTTCAAGCTTATTGGATGAAAATTCCAGAATGTTACTTCTCAATAAGTCTCACTTTAAGGCTAATTTAGAGATAACTAAAGCAGTAAAGCATCTTTTAGATAAAACCTGTTTGTAAGAGAAAAAATATTAAGACATTAGAGTGCAGATATTTGATCAGATGAACTCAGAAGCATTGGAGTAGAGTTTGCATAGCTTTTAAATTGACAATACTAAATATTTGCACTAAGTAACAGGTATTGTTTGATTTTATTTGCACGACTTGGGCCATTGAATATGCTCTCTGCTGCCTTTCTTTCCACTGTATTCATCTGATAGTCATTGTGATGAGAACTGAGAAATTCTGAAATGTGATCTTCCAGCTGAAAAGTTCTGGTTATTGTTGTTCAGTTTGTGCAAATTCAGACAAGCTTCAATTAATTTTCTGAAATTAAGCCTGGATTCACAATACTCAGAATATTAGATTTTTAAGCAACCAGGTTTCCAACTAGCCTGAACTAGGACTGCCAAATTAATATAGGTTAAATCTCATTGTTTTAGTCTCACACTGGCTCTTCAGTCGTTGAAATGAAAAATATTTTTTCAGCTGTTCTTCATCTTAACTGGCCAGTTGTTCATTTTGACCTAACCTGGGGTGGGCTTTGATCAAGATGTGCAATAAGTAGCAAGATGTGACTGTATTTTTAATAAGTTTGTGGGGTTGTCCATTAGCCTCAGCGTTTTCTGGAAAATGTGAATTAAAAATCCTTCATGCATTTTTTTCCTGAGTTTTAGATGTTCATGGCATTGATTTCTTAACTTGTCTATGTAGTAATAGTAAAGACTTTTTCACACAAGAGTCCCTTTAAAACCACTCGACTCAGCATGCAATATTTTAACTGATCTGAAGTCATCCACTGGGCTGATAATAAGACCATATCATTTTGTTGCCATCGTTTTAAAGTGGTATTCTTATTCTGAGGCTTGAGAAAATACTTCAACAATTTTATATTCTCTATCGTGTGTGTGTGTGTTCTGTGTATGTGTGTGTGTGCGTGTGTGTTGATACCTGAGTCTTGTCTATGGCCACTAAATTTCTTTAGAGGAAACATATTTGACTATATTGATTATAATAGAAATTAATTAAAGCCACTCAGTAATTTACTTGTAACTTTCTTTACATTAATATATTAGAACAATGTTATTTCTCTAATAAGGGTTATGACAGCGTGAATCCAAAATATTTACTCTTTATTTTATTCCTTTTAAAAATGGAACAAAACTTATAAAGTTTACTGAGACCACATCTTTATAATGTTACTATTTCTTCATTTGAAAGTTGTTATGACATATAAATATGCAAACATTGTGATTAGATTGCTGTTTTGTCATCATGCCAACCCATTGTCCTATGTATTGATGTTTGGATTTCCTGCAATCGAATATTAAAAGAAATATGAAGTGTGATTCTCTCCTATTTAGAACACAAAGTATGATATGAATCAACTAGAACAAGATAAAATATGTCTTAATGAGAATCAACTAGCTCTAATTTGTGTCCTGTAGAAATGGGGAATGAAACTCCAGTACAATTTTTTGAGTAGTTACTATGTTCTAGGTACTAAGCAAAACATTTTACATTTTTACTCATTTATTCCTCATAAAAGTCATACAATCTATAATTCTCATTTTATAAGTAATAAAAATAAATTCGAGAGAGTTAAGGCAACTTTCCATGCTAGTTCAAGTACATCCTTGTGAAATTCCTCAGAATTGGATTTATGCAGACATCTTTCAATTATGAGAGATCACACTCAACTTTTGGGCAAAAATCACCCACAAGGGTACATAAAAAATTTTCCGTGAACCTAATTTTAAACTTCTCACACAAACATTAGTTACATCTGTATGTCGAGAGAAAACAAACTGAATTAAAAATGAGTCAGTACTCTTAACATAATCACTAACTGACTTCTTATTTAACCTACCAGTTCTCTCAAAATTAAAGTTCAGTTTCGCTTTATCAATGGGGGTAGATTAAGCATTTTTTCTTCCACTGAGATTCCATTGACAGTACTTGTCACAGGTTCTTTACAGCCCATGAGTACTACATCATGTACACAAGCAAGATCTTGAAAAGTAATTTTTTGTATAACTTCATTGCTTCAATATGCACTTGAGATATTTATCTCGATAATGTCACCTTTCTTTACCTATTACATGGATCACCTGTGTTAAGCTCCTCTTCTGTTTATTGGGTTTGACTTACTGCCAACGACTCTGAGTGTGGAAATAGACCACAGGAATCAACTGAAGATGGGAGGACAGAAATAGATCATCTCTAACGTCCCCTACCAATTCCAACAGACAGGGATTCCTTAATGCCACCCTTAAGGTAATGCCCATACAACATCATGATGAGGACTGTGTAACTAGGAATGTAACCGCACAGTATAAGAGGAAAATAAAAGCTACCAGTTACAGAACACCTACTGTGACACAAGAACTATGCTGTATTCCAGGAGTCAGCAAAATTTTTCTGAAAAGGGCCAAATAGCAAATATTTTAGGCATTACAAGCTATATGGTCTGTTTAGCAACTGCCCAATCCTGCCATTACAGCATGAAAGCAGGATTAAGAAACAAGTAAACAAATGAGAACGGCTATACCTCAGTAACGTTTTTGTCATAAAAACCAGCCATGGCCTGCATTTGGCTGGCAAGACATAGTTTGCTGAGCCTTTCTGTTTGCTCTATATGTTCACCATGATCGTTAGAACAAACCTCAAAGAAAGACGCTGTTGAATTTATTCTATAGATGAGGAAACTGGAATTCAAAGGGGTTTAGTATACATAAGATCTAATTGGGAAAATAGAACCAACTCCCAGTAATTCCATAAAAGGGATTTGAAGCAAGGAACTAGTTAAAAGGATGTTAGAAGTGCTCAGAAGCCAACGAGGGTACAGTGAGACAACCCCAAGATTAGCAACAGAAGGAAGTTGCTGCCATCCAAAAGGAGGTGGTGGCATTAATAGAGCCCAGGAGCTGCCCATCAGGGACCTCATTGGAAAGGGATGTCCAGAGAGACATGGATCCTGGAAGAGATGCAGCTCCTTTGGTGAGCCAGCAGACAGGGCAAGAGATACCCTGGCCTCCTGCTTCCTGCCTTTCCCACCACGGTGGTGGTAGATCTTAGCTAGATTGTAGTTTGCAGCTTTTGGCCTCTTGAGGTACAGAGCAGAGCAGGGACTTGATCTCAAAGCACACAAAGAGTGATAGGAACGAGTCATAGTAACATCGTCATGATTAGAATCTAGGTCTGTCTCCTCCAACTGCCATTGCTTTTACTGTACAACAGCACAAGTAGAGTTTGCCTCTTATCTTTTCTTCTCACATTTTACAAATGTGATATTTCTTGGGCTCAAAAATATAACTCTCGAGATTTTTTAGTTTCACTCTATAACACTCAGTACAAATGATGTCCTCTTTCTGTAAAGAACCAAAACAGTGATGTCCATATCCACAGTAAAGTGAAGGTAATTCTGCTAATTTTCCAATTCCTTATTTCACCATGTTGAAAAGAACATGCTTACAAAAAATTGTAGCTTATTTTTTATAAGTTATGTATTTAAAGAT
The DNA here is from genome assembly GCA_004363605.1 of Indri indri. Taxonomy (NCBI): domain Eukaryota; kingdom Metazoa; phylum Chordata; class Mammalia; order Primates; family Indriidae; genus Indri; species Indri indri. Next base: position 27,102 of record RJWJ010010329.1, read on the forward strand.
TCATGTAGGATACATACTAGGACCATCCCAATTTCACTTGAGTGCTAAATTGGTAGATTCATTCCTCCTAAACCTTAATTTCACAAGATTATTTCCAGGATAGATAGTCAAATAGTCCCTGATAGTCTGACAACCCTAGGAGTATCTATATGCATTGCTCAAAAGATTACTTCTCTCACTGTTTGCTAAAGTCACTTTGAGCATATGCAGCCTGCATGACAGCTGGCAAAATGGTTACCTTTAAAGTTCCAGGGGAGCTACAAGGAGACAAGATAGACAATAAATTAAGATGCCCAGAAATTATCATTTACTCCAAGATTCTCTATGCTCTTGGGAGCCTCTTCAGTTACATTTCAAAATGGAAATTTTTTATCATCCAAAGATACAAAATTAGGATAAATAACCTCATGAATGGACCAGGCAGATCAGTGAAAGTTCTTAAAGAAATGACAAAGAAAGCTGTGGCACCACACAAAGCACAAAAAAAAAGAGGCATCAGGAATTTGCAGAATATACAGTTGATCCTTGAACAACTTGGATTTGAACTGCACAGGTCCACATATATGCAGATTTTTTCCCACAAATATATTGGAAAATTATTTGGAGATTTGCAAAAATTTGAAAAAACCCTCAAATGAACCACATAGCCTAGAAGTATTGAAAAAATTGAGAAAGAGTTAGGTATGTCTTGAATGCACAAAATATAAGTAGATATTAGTCTATTTTATCATTTACTAACGTAAGACATAACACAAATCTATTCCAAAATGTTAAAAGTTCTTAAAATTGAAAGCACACAAACATAGACTGTGCATGGTGCCATGTGGTCAAGAGAGATGTAGACAAATGTAAAGATGCAGAATTTAATAATTGCATAAAATCAACTGCAGTACATATTGTACTACGTAATAATTTCACAGCCATCTCCTGTTGCTGTTGGGATGAGCTGAATGTTGTGTGTATCCACTTAAAATGCTGGGTGACGCTAATCATCTCCATGTGAGCAGTCCGTCTGCCAGTAAATTGCATATCACGGGAAAAGTGAACTTCCATGGTTCTTGCATATTTGTCATCATTTTTAGTACAATACTGTAAACCTTGAATAACACCACGGGACGCATTCAAAGTGCCATGGTGATGCTGGAAATGCTCCCAAGAAGCAAAGTCCTGACATTACAAGAAAAAGTTGAGTTGCTTGATATGTGCCATAGAATGAGGTCTGCAGCTCCAGCCACCCCTATTTCAGATGCTTCTCCTTGTAAACCAACAACGCAAACTTACAGAATTGATAAATACGGTGCAGTACTGTAAATGTATTCTTCTTCCCTATGATTTCCTTAGTCACATTTTCTTTTCTCTAGCTTACCTTATTGTAAGAATACAGTATAAAACACATATAACATGCAAACTGTGTGTTAATCAACTGTCGATGTTATCGGTAAGGCTTCTTGTCAATAGGAGGCTATCAGCAGTTACTTTTGGGGGGAGTCAGAAGGCATCCCTCATCCCTGCATTGTTCAACGGTCAACTGCACTCAGCATAGAAGTCTGTCACTTAAATTTAGGTGTAATTAAAAATATAGAATCTGATTCAGAATTTGAAATATGAGCAATTGCAGATGGTTGAGACTGAGAGTTCTCTGTGATTAGAATTCTAACTCCCGGGAACAAAAAAGCAATCATTGCTGCACAAACTGACATGGGAAACAAAGAGGAAGCCCAGAGCACAATGCTGAACTCATACCCCGAGTGAAGACACTGACTTCAGCCACACTCACCTCTACGCCACATTCACCACTTCCTAGGGAGACATTAAGCAGAACCACATCATTTATTATTGACAATCAGCTATATATTTATTTCCTTTTAAATGTCCTAAATAATTGCCAGAATTGAGTTCTCATTTCAGGCTCTGACTACCTCTGTTCCGAGTGGAGACCCTGAAATTTTCCCATAGTCCTAAATTAAAAGAAGAAATTTAATTGCCATTGAAGGATAATATTTGGTTGCATCCAACTGGCAATGGCTCTTGAGTTTCTGTGCCCAGTGAGCTGATGAAAGGAACTGAATAATACAGTTGGTAAGGGCAGGTGCTCTGGGTCCATGGGTTTGAATCCTGCTCTGCCACTAACTGCAGGCATTTAATTAACTCAAGTTATTTATGCTCTCTGTCCCTCAATTCTCTCATTTATAAAATGAGGATAATAATTGTACCTTCCCATACTGCTGCTATGAGGATTAACCAATAAAGCATTCTGATACAGTACTTCTCAAATTTTAATGTGCTTAAATAATCACCTGGGAATCTTGTTAAAATGCAAATTCTCAGCACGGTGGCTCATGCCTGTAATCTTAGCTCTCTGAGAGGCCAAGGATTCCTTGAGATCAGGAGTTCCAGACCAACCTCAGCAAAAGCA
>RJWJ010010329.1:29617-47442 GCA_004363605.1 Indri indri
AAAAAAAAAAAAAAATGCAAATTCTCTTTCAGTAAGTCTGGGGTGAGGACTGAAGTTCTACATTTTTAACACGCTCTAGATAATGCTGAAAGTGTTGGTCTGTGAATCATACTTAGAGTAGCAAGGATTCAAAAAAGTGCCTGGCACATAGTAGGGGTTAAATAAGCGTTGTATGTAGTATTATACACAGCATTCATTATAGAAGGGTGGCTTAATATATCTCATCCTACTTGGCTGTTATATACTGCATACATTATGGGGCAGTAATGTCCTCCAGAGCAGGTACATTTTTCTTCTATGGGGCCTGCCTTACTTGCCGCAGGCTGAGTTGTTTTGTTAGTTTTTTCTGCTCCTTCTTTTTCCTTACCACTTCCACAGAAGGGGTCTTTCTCTATTTTCTCAATTATTACAGAACATATTTCTGCAACACTTTTGCAAAATGACCATGTATCACCTCTTGACAGCTTTTTTACTGTGTTATTACCCTTCTCTGCAAGTAGATTGCAAGTTCTGATGTCTTCTCAGCCTTCTGTATCAACCACTTTTCCTCAACTAATACCCTGCATATGTTAAGTGCTCAATTAATGTATTTGATTTTTTTTGGAGAAACCACGACTCATTTATACTTTCTCCTTTCTAACATGAGCTGACACAAGATTGGGACATGAAGTCCTCTCCCTTTGTACAAATCCTGGGATATCTGTCTTACTACATTTGTTTTTCTAAACCAATTTGTGCAACATGTTTGTTTCTACTATTAATAGAAGGGAGGGCAATACAAATATTAATAGATTCCTTCCAAATACCTATTAGCACTGTCAAAATCTTTAAAGCTACATGTAAAAGATTTGAGGCTAAAAATTATATACATATATTTTCAAATATTCTGTGTGTGACTTGTGAACTACAAGTTCTGACAAAGCTTTCTGATCTTTCCTGTCTCTGCTAAAATTCTAAGTTGCTTCATGCGCATGTCTATGTGGTGGATGGATGAATTTTACTAGAGATTCTTTTGATTTGAATGGATTCTTTCTGCTGCTTTCAATTTTATAGGTCTAAACAATCTTGGAAGGGAACATAAAGATGCAGACTTAAGAGTCATGAAAACCTAGGTTTGAATCCCATCTCCACTACTTTCTCACTCTGTGACTTTGCAAGATACCTAAACTTTCTGTTTTTGGCTTCCTTGCTGACTAAAAAAGAGTAATATTTTTTGTATTTATATCCAGTATCTGGCACAACAAAAATGATCAATGAATCTGAGCCATTCTTGTTGAAGAAATTTTTTTTTTTCATATTTAGGAAAGCCAACTTGAAGTTCATGGTCATAAAGATCTTCCATAAAAACCATTCAATATAGTCCCTCTTCACTTTTATGGAACTGCTTCTCCACAAATCAAAGCTTCACTCCAAAACGCATAATTTATGGACATATAAGGACTCTTGAGCACCAAATAAATTGAGTGTTTAGCACAACATAGGCACCATGTGTTTACTCAGAGGCAGTATGAGGAAGATTCATGTCCTGGTTCTATAATAATCCCATGATAGAGTTATTAAATTGTTTTATTCTGAAGAGTTGTTTCTTTGTTTTGTTGTCTTTTTTAAAGGATTGGGATTATTAAGACTCTTTGTCTTGGGTTTTGATCAATCAAAAGAGTAAAAATAGGAAGAAATAAATAAAGGGAGATGCTAACAACAGAAGGCAGGGAGGGGAGCGAGGCAGAGAGGGACAGTAGGAAAAGAGAAATTTTAGAAACCAATTGTGTTAAGAAGAAACTGATAAATAAGCAGTCAGGCGAAATCTCTCTAGAGGAAGGACAAATGAGCACAACTTGACTTTCATGTAACCCTTAGTCTATTTAGAGAAGGAAGAATCAGGAAATGAAGTACTTCTCAGCAGTAGTTTAAGTCAAGAACTAAAATTAATTTACTTGACTTTCAAGCTACGAGATTTGTTTATACTCTGTAGAAACCACAATTTCACACTCCTAGATTCTAGTACAATGTTGACAAAACAACTTTCTGGTAAAATCAGACAAACAATTCACCACCAACTGCATTGCATCCAAGATGTCTTTATCGTATGAGACAATCACCCTTCCACTAATTTAATAAATCAGACTCTTTTAGATCCAAGAAAAGGACATTTGAAAGATGATGGGCATGGTCACTAGTTGGTCCTAAAGCAAAAGTTTTTTCTTACTCGATAATTGAGTTGAACAGTAAAAAACTATAAGAACTCTATCAATACAATCCAAAGGTTATATTGACTCAGTGTGTTAAAAAATGTCGATGATCTAAAAACTTTTAGGCTAACAAAAAAACAACTTTTAAAGCAAGAAAATACTTTTAATTTGAAATATTGCAATACAAAATGGATATTGGTTGTGCAATTCAATGTAATCAAAAATGAAATTAGTATAAACTACTGTAGCCAAAAATTTCACTCTGAAAAACCGACCTCAAAAAAATTAAATTTAAAAAATATATGCCAGATAATGTTCTGTAATGTCTGTATTAATAAATCTATATGAAATCATTTATATATAATAAAAATAATGCAAATAGTTGGATCATGAGTTGTTATAAAATCTCTATGCATTTACCGTTGTATCAGGTAGCTATTGCCACCACAAAGCTCATAACAAACAAAATCTCAGTGGCACACTATTATAAAACATGGTTTTAGGTAGTATGTTTGTGGGTGGGTGGAATGTTTTCTTCCTAGGCTGGGCTCTGCTGGGTGGCTCTCCTTCAAGGTGGGCTTAGTTGCTTGTTGGGATTTCTACTTAGATTTACTTCATGTGTGCTTATTCTTCGTCCCATGTTGACAGCGTGTACAAACTTTGCCCTGGCTAATACCCCTCTTCTTTTTGGGGGTTTTAAACTGAAAGATCCAAGTTTGGCTAACATTTAGCTAGATTAAGAGGCCCTAAAATTTGGGATGATGACATTTGGACAGTTTTCAATGAAGTTGAAAGAGTTGAACTCACAAATGCCTCTGAACTTTCATTCCTGGCAGAAGCAGCCCTGACTCCACTGTCTGAATTTGACTTCCAGTTGCCTGTAATGGCTTCTCAGGAAGTTGTGCGCCTAAATAGAACTGCTGATCTTCCCTATGACCCACAACCACTGCTGCTCATCATCTCTAGAGTCAGATCTAAGTAGATCACAAGTGAGAAGTTGTGATTCACAAAAAATTTTAAGATTTTGGCACTTATTCCTAAGGAATATATACATATGCGTGTGTGTGTGTGTGTGTGTGTGTGTGTGTGTGTGTGTGTGTGTCTATTCTAAGGAGGATAGATCAGAGTGAAAAGAATGTGATATTTGCTCTGGTTGAATTTATTGATATTGGTACATTAACCAGAGATTGGCAATTCAAGTGGAGATGATAGCGACTCTATCAGTTTACCTGAAAGGTTGACAAAAAACCTGAATCCAGCAGTGCCCAACAGTAAATGAAATACGAATGCGAGAACTTCCTTGGTATACTAAAGATCGAAGGTTGACAAAATATAGTCCATGAACCAAATCCAACTTGCAAACTGTTTTTGTAAATAAAGCCTTAATTGCAACACAATCATAATCTCAGAATCGTGCTTGTTATTTTATGTATTGTCTATGGCTACTTTCACACCAAAAGAACAGAACTGGGTAGTTATGACAGAGACTATAGTACTCACAACACCAAAAATTTTTTATCTGGTCCATTAATGAAAATGTTTGCTAACCCCTGCTCTAAAAGTAAAATCCAAAATGCTGAGGAGAGGCTGAAGTGAAATGTTTGTGTGATCTGCTTACCCTCCCCCTAACTATTTACTCTGGAGAATCTAGAAAACTCTCTCTTCACCAAGGCCCTAAAGATGCACAGGTGAAGGAACACCAGGACACTTGATAAACTCTGCACGTCAGGAATGACAGTGCTAAATGCTACTACTGAAAAGGCCTTCTTGATTCTAACTAGGCTGATGAAATCCTGGAATAGCAGAGGTCAAGTGGAATACTTAATTGCCAGTGACAAGGTGTGAATTATAACTATAACGTGCAGCCAGGCCAGAATAATAATCTGAATGGTTTGACCTACAGAAATCTTTGTCAGTGATTAAATTATCATGGTCATCCCAGGAGTGCTATAAATGGACATTCTGCGAAAGTCTTACTTGATCTCTAAAAACAAAGTGAGTCATGCCCCAACATTATTCCCAGCCAGTCGATCCACAAACTGGATGAAAGAGAGGCCAGATCTCCTTGAGGAAGGACCCTATTACACTGCCAAAAATGTGTATGTGAACATTTCTCCTAGCCTAACCCAAAGGGACCTATGTCATTTATTAGGGCAACCATGCGCTGAAAAAAGAAGAAAGAAAGATCTAAATTTGTCAAGGATTAGTGACACTGGCTCTGAACTGATGCTAAACTCTTGGGACTCCAAATCTCTCTTTGGTCTACCAGCCTATCAGAGGTCAAATGATAAATGGAGTTTTGGCTCAGATCCATCTTATGGTAGGCCCAGGGGATTCCCGAACCCATCGTCTAGCATGGCCATGCTATCTGCAGCAGAGAACTATTAACCATTCAAAAAGCATCTCCTGAATGTCACTGGGCCCCAGTAGAGACTAAGAACATGATCATGGAATGCCAAATGACTATGCAACCATATATGCCCATCATGTCATACCCACAAGTCACAAATTTGGATGGGACACAGGAACAAGGGTACATTAAGAATGGATACAGGTACATAACATGACGGAGATCTCATGTCATTTATGTTATACTTATTCCTCTTCCTCAATTCACACTTACGGCCTAATAGGGTATTACTTGTGTCTAGAGGAGGAAAGAAACCCAATTTTCATCAATTGATAAGTCAGCTCAATATGTTGTTGCAAGCCAAAACTAGACTGCTAACCCATCAAGGTCCCTGTGAGGGGTGGCCCTCAAAAACAGTGATAAGGTGAAATTCTCCTTTTGGCAGAAAGTCAGGCAATACACCTGCTGACCAACTTGGTGTGAAGGTGAAAATGGCCTAAGGTAAAAATGTATTAATAAGTAGACCCCTAGGTAGTCAAATGACTTGGTTGATTATTTGTGGACTGGTAGGGAGAAGATTGGAAGACTGGAGAAAAAAGATATCTGGTGCAAAAGCATGATGGGAGACTTATAGGAATGGCTCCAATGTGTATGGATTTTTATGTCTCACATCAAGGCCTCCCAGAGAGTATAACTTGCACAGAAACCGTGGAAACGCAGGTAGATAGGATGACTCATTCATAATCTATCCTTGGTCAGTTCCATGCTTCTGAATTTGTCTGATGAACCGAGTGGCATGGTGGGCAAGGATGGAGGCGAAGCATTAGGTCCAACAGCATGAACTTTTATTCATCAAGGCTGATCTAGCTACTGCTGCTTTTGAATGTCTGACCTGTCAGAGTGATATCCCTTGAGTATACCTACTAGGCACTTCCTTGTGGGTAAATTACAGGAGATCCGCCCTGTAGGAGAGAGTGATGTGTCCCTACTGAGATTGCTATGAGTCTGCTTGTGACTTTGCTTTTCTTGCCCACCACTAGCACCCCACACACACACACCAGTACTGCATCCAAGGACTCACAAATTATGATTTATCACCATAGGTTCCTTCATAACATGTCCTTTGACCAATAGATCCATTTTTAGTTGAAGGAAGAGTAACAATGGATACACAACCACAGGACCCACTTGTCCTACCATAAATCACATAACCAGAAACTGCCAGCTTATTAAAGATACAGCTAAGATGCCATCTTGAGAGTGATACACAGTGGGTTTATGACATTTTTCTTCAAGATGAGGTCAGGCACATAATAAGGGATGGATGCTATAGGAACTTGGGGATGGTTGTAAGGAGATTGGCATTTTCTCTGAGTGAAATGTGATGCTATTAGAGAGTTTTGAACAAAAGAGTGACATGATCTAACCTGTATTGTACAGAACCACTCTGACTGAAGTGAGGCAAGGGCAGAGCAAGGTGACCAGTTAGGCAACTATTACAATAAATGAGGCAAGACATGACGATGGCTTGCATCAGCTCGGGAGCAATGCAGGTGGTGATGAGAGATTGGATTGTGGCTATATTTTGATGGTAAAACCACAGAATTTTCCCTTTTATTTGCTTTCATTTATCACTGAATTTAACATTTTATCATGTAGACCTGCAGTCCCTGGTCTACACTCTGATACTGGTCTGCAGCCTATTAGGAACTGGGCTATGAATCACCACCTGAGCTCTAATCCTCCCTACGCACCCCCACCTCATCCATGGAAAAATTGTCTTCCATGAAACTTAGGAACCGGTAGGAGGTGAGTGGTGCATGAGAGAGTGACGCTTCATCTGTATTTATGGCCGCTCCCCATCACTCACATCACTGCCCAAGCTTCCCCCAGCCCCCGTCTGTGGAAAAATGATTGTCTTCCATGAAATTGGACAATTTTTCCATGGATAAGGTGGGTGAGGGTGGATGGTTTTGGGAGGACTCAAGTGCATTACATTTATTGTGCACTTTATTTCTATTATTATTACACTGTAATGTATAATGAAATAATTATACAACTCACCATAATGCAGAATCTAATGCCACCACTGATCTGAGAGGAGGTGGAGCTCAGGCGGTGATGCAAGTGATGGGGAGCGGCTGTAAATACAGATGAAGCTTTGCTCACTTACTGGCTGCTCGCCACCTGCTGTGTGGCCTGGTTCCTAACAGGCCACAGACCTGTACCAGTCCACGGCCCAGGGATTGGGGACCACAGGTGTAGAAGGATCACATGTAAGCTTTCTTTGTGACTTTCCAAAGCATTTGTTCCATCATAGTAAAAAATGGAAATCCAGTGAAAAAAATAATTTGGATACTTTCTTTTATCCAGTCAATAGATTCAAACCTTCAGATTCAGAATCTCTAAAGTCAGATCATGTTGAATTTTCTCAGTTAAAGTCTCCTTAAGAACTCAAACTTTTATTAATCTTTCCTTTAGAATAGTTGATTTGTGTCAAACCATCTGGGACCTGATTTTTTACAGTTATATTTTTTCTTTGAAATGATTTTAAATCCTTACATACAAGTTCTTTGCGATTATTATAAACTGAATTTCATTCCCCTAAAATTCGTATGTTGATGCCCTAACATTCAATTTGACTGTGTTTGGAGATAGGGCCTTTAATGAGGCAGTTCAGGTTAAATGAGGTCAGACAGGTAGGGCTCTAATCTAGTAGGGCTTGTGTCCTTACAAAAAGAGGAAGAGACATCAGATAATTCTCATTCTATGCCAGCACACACAGAGAAAAGACCAGCTGAGGACACAATGAGAAGGTGGCAGTCTGCAAGCCAGGAAGAGAGCCCTCACCAAAAACCAACTCTGCCAAAACCTTGATCAGGGACTTCTAGCCTCCAGAACTGTGAGAAAATAAATTTCTGTTGTTTAAGCCACCCAGTGTGTGGTATTCTGTTGTGGCAGCTCCAGAAAACTAATATACTACATTTATTTGGACATGGTAATTGTTAAATAAAGTTTTGTTGAACTGCCAGAGTTGAACAATAAAGATAAAAGCATCTAGGATAGTTATTAATATAAAAATGAAGTGTGAATAGCACATGCAACAATGAATAAAATAGGATATTCTGTCTATGTGTAAACAGGAAGTTTTGACCTCCAAATATTCCATATTTATCATTTGCAAACTTGAAGATATTTCCCTTTAGGAATAATGTGATCTTTGCTAGTTAAATTTAGATGATTTAGACCTTTTCAAAGTCCATTCTCTGTTCCCACTCCCCTATACCATGATTATTTTTTATCATTGAAATTTGAGCATAAATACTATTTCTCAAAGAGGCTTTCATCTCTCATAACAACACCTAAAGTTGCCCGAGTCACCCTGTCGCATTAACCCAATACATTTTCTTCATAACATTTATCTCAATCTGAAGCTATGCTTTTCTTCTTTTTTGTTTTTGTGTCTTCCATGAAAATATAAATAATGTGTGACCTTCTTTTCTTGCTTATTGCAGTCTCCCTAGCACCTAAAAAACAGAAACTTGATGAATATTATATAAGAGAAATATTTTTAGGACTGACCCAACAAATTGCAGAACCAAATTTATGGCCCACAATATAGCCTACATTTTGTGAATTGATTTCAATTAGTCCCACATTTCTACTTCATGTTATCATGTTATATACTTTGCAAATTGTCTTTACATCTTATATCTAAATGTCTTTATAAATTGTCATAAACATTTTTTGGAGTAAGGCAGTATATAAACAAACAAAAATCAAGGTTTAAATCTCAGACTTTTATCCAAAATGTGTTTACTCTATCCTGAATCTGAAGTAGACCACAAAATTAATATTTTGATTCTATATGACCACTATGCAATATGTATTTTTCCTAATGGCTTATATATACTAGTTTGACTTTTCCAACTCTGGTAGCCTGCTGTTGTCCTCTGCCATGATCCATCATGTGCATTGCTCTCCCCTGCTCTCTGTCCCACAGTGCTGACCTCCAGAGCCGCACTGCTCAGGTTCCCTTGCCATCTGGCTTCCAGTTGGATTCAGCCAATGGCAAGCACTAACAGGAGAATGGAGGATGGGAGGAGATAGAATTCAGGTATTTATCACCTTGGTCAATGCTCATACCCTCTTCCTGCCTTGCCACTGGCCTGACCATGTCTACCTTCTGCTATGACCTTGGATCCCATCAGACCCTCTGTCTTCCACACTCCAGCATCCTTCATGCTTTAGGAACATCATTCCCTCCCCTTACTCCCTCAGACTGAAGGGTGGCAATGGCTTCCCACTGTTGCTAATCCCAAGGAGTTTTATCTTCTTGACTTTCTTAACCTTGCCCTATTCCTATAACTAGTTCCTTCATTACCTCTCTTTAGTTAAGCTCTTTGAATTGTCATATCTTTCCTTCAAGGAAGGAACTTGACTGAATCTAACAATGAAAAGTTTCCTGGTTGTGTTTTGGTGAAAGAGGGAAGTAGTAAGGTACTCCTAACCACATAGTTATTCAGTAAATATTTATTGAGCATATAAGATATGCAACACACCTTGCTCATTGCTATAATAACTATGGTGCTGTATAAGACATAATCTCTCTCTTCAAGGGAATATTCAAGCGAATGGGAAAATAACATAAATTATTCTGTGTATCCTGATGTTTAAAGAGATGATTCCTTTTGTCTCTATTTTGGCTGAGATTCCAAAATCTGAGAACAAAAGATATTAATACTTTTTCACAATAAAAAAAAAAGATATGCCAGGTCATCCTTGCAGAACTTTCTAAGAGATTACCCCCAAAATATCAGTCAACACTTAGCCATCACTCATCTTAAAAGTACATAAAAACAGGGAGGAAGAAGATGTCAAGAGAACCCTATTGGGACCTATTCTATTATCTTCATAAATTTGGGAGATTTGGGAACTAGTACCTGACTTATGTCTGGAAAACAATCTAACTGTAAAGAGCTGGCTGGACATTAATGAAATATTCAAAACAATGTACCACACTCCCCCCAATGGTGGAGGAAAGGTATGCTTCTGAGGTCAGATGTGAACTCTGATGAAGGAATATGACCTTGAATTGCCTTGAAAGAATCTCTGTGCAAAACCTTAAACATGAAAAAGTTGACTTGAAGAAGCCAGAATTTGGTTGGGAGGTGCAAAGGGCTAGTGGACTGGGGAACTGAAACTAGCATTCCTGAAGGAGTCTGTGAGGAACCCAGAGAAAGGACAAATATCTGGACAGCTACTCCCATGCCAGATTGCACATTGACCAGTCAAGCTGTATCTTTGTACCTACCCTCACCTCTTTTCCCTCTTCCCATTTGCAATGGACTGAATGCTTTTGTCCCCCCAAAATTCATATGTTGAAATCCTAATCCCCAAGGTGATGGTACTAGGAAGTGGGGCCTTTGGGAGAATTCTGCCCTCATGATTGGGATTAGTGTTTTATAAGACAGACCCCAGAGAGCTAGCTAGTCCATTCCACCATGTGAGGCCACAGCAAGAAGGGTGCCATCTATAAGCCAGACTGTTGGCCCTCATCAGATACCCAATCTGTCTTGATCTTGGACTTCCCAGCCTCCAGAACTGTGAGAAATAAATTTCTCTTGTTTATAAGCCACTCAGTTTATGATATTTTGTTATAGCATTCTAAACAGACGAAGACATCTTTCCACCCCCAGAAGAGCCCTGAGACCACATAGTGAATAGAGGTGAGAAATAGAAAGGCAAGATGGGGAAAATAAGATTTCTCATACTTAAGCTGAGAAGGAATAAAAGTTTGAATTGGATAAGAAATTGAAGATTCGATGTTAGATTGGGCTGTATTTTTCCATATAACTAGATAACTAGATAATTAGTTAATATTTGAAAATGAAAAGGAAAGATTTAAGATAAACCCAGAATATCCCAGGGTTGAGGAAAGATTTTACCAGAGCATGAAGGAAATGCAGTGATATGAAGGAATGAAGCTGCTTTTTGGTTGGCCTCTAATCCAGTTTCCTCAATAAACTCACTAATACTACAACTGAAGGAAGAATGAATATGATAGGAGAAAAATCTCAAATTTACATTTTGGCTTGAGTAAAGCTGTGTTTGTCTGCTCAGGCAACAGACTTAACCAAGTTAATTAAATTGACCGGTTCCTACTAACCTATTGGTCAAAACCATATGTAAGTTGGAAATTTTATGTAGTTTGGCTGAGAGAATTTTTCACTATATTACCCAAGGAATTCCAAGACTGTATTCAAGCTTGTATTAATAGCAAAATTTGTAGCAATTTTTTAAAAATCAGTTTTGCTAACTCTACTTTTCTATTTTCTTTTATGCCAACCCTCTCATATGATTTTAAATTTTCTGGATCCAGGATCTAGGAAATTTGAGCATCAGACTTGCAACTTAGATATAGTACTAATAGTAGTAGTATAGTAGTAATAGAAGTAGTAGCAGCAGCAATTATAATAAAAACTTTTACAGTGTTAGGTACTCATGATACTACCAGGTGCTTTGTATGTGATATCGTCTAGAATTTCAAGATGCTTAGGAGATACTATATAATATTGTTTCAATTTCCAGACAAGTGCATATGTCCTTAAAAATCAGACCTGAGAAAGAAAAAAAAGGACAGTTCCAAACCTGTAGATGGTCATTGGTTTACAGCCAATGTAGATTTCAGTGAGATTATGTTTTATGAATTTTCCCTCTCTTAGCATCTAGCATAGGGCATGAAGTAACCAAGATAGAGTAAACCATTCAGTAGGTATCTGTCAAATGAATTAATAATGCAAAAATGTTGAATAAATGTCTACAATACTGAATTTTCTGTACTTTGTAATAGAAGTTAAATAACAGAAAACAAAATTCAAATCATTTAAATATACATATCTCAAGCAAATATAAATTTGTATCCAACTATTTCATCCCATTCATTTTAGCACTATTTATTTGCTGCTAAAAGTGATAAACATTCAGCTCGGCAATTAAGGATATTAAAATCTTGACAATGATGATGCCCTAATTGAGGTTAATTTGGAATCTATTAAAATCTGATTGAAATTTTAACCCTGTGAGAGAGATATTAACATTGAACAAGTTTTTTTTTTCAACCAGAAAACATAAGGCAATCTAACAATAAGGACCTGATCTAAATGAATGAAAACTGTGAAACTGAAATGTAGTGGTTTCTACCAACAGCTCTTAAGCAATTGTAATGGAGGGTGTTCTTTTGCACAATTCCAAAAGCATAGTATGAGGTATTTGGCTGTCTGTTCATTGTATAGGTGAAGCAAACACACACTCATCTAATTCAAAACTCAGCTTCAATTGCCACTTACTCCATGGAGCCTTCACAGATCTTCACAAACCAACGCAGTCACTCCATCCTCTTGTTTGGAATTTGGTGCATACCTTTAAATCAATAAGCAGCTGGCAAAAAAATGAAGTTGATAGAAATGAAGACAGGGCAACAATGTTCAGTAGATTTTAGGCATCTCTGGAATAGTATCCTAAGTTCATCCCTGATTTCATTTTTACAACAGAATAATGCACACAACATACAGGTTTCCAAGAGAAAGAAATAGGAAGAACAAAAGAGAAATGACCAGCTGTTGACTTAACATCCTTTCCAAGAAGGCTGCAGCTTGTATCTTGTTCAGGATAGCTATATAAATGAATCCAAATACTAAAGGACTGTCATGGTATTTGGGATATGTGTGACTGCTAATGAGTCTTAGATATAGTGTTTGTTTTTAAGAAGATGGCAGATTTGTAAAGAAGGAGTCAGAGTTTCAGCTGCAAGGTCTACTGCTTGTATTTAGCAGAAGATGAAAGACCAGCAGATCTGCAGACCCTGGAGCCACTTCTGGTCTCCACAAATGCTCTTACCCCCTAATCTCAGGCATTGCTACATCCTATGCTGACTTTACCTTCCCTCAGTATTGGATAGTGGTGCAAGTAAGAGGAAAGTTTTATTGTGCATATGTGCATATTTATTTAATTAGCTAAAATATCAAATAGTGGGCAAAAATTATTGATAAAGGTAATATTGGGAAATAGATGACAGTCCAAATAAAGAGTGATCCTCAAATCTCAAAACATAAACTAAACATTAGACTGGGTATAGAAGGGCTGAAAGTAAGGAAATAATCTTGTACATTTCACTAGATTCTCTCTAATGGGGATAATAAAGCCAAATATCCAATTGTACTTTAGAAATAGCAGTGGCTTTGTGGGAAACCTTTTAAAATAATTTTATACTTATGATGCACCACTATTTTTATAATAAAGTGCCATCTCTATTTGCAAAGAGAGAAATTGAGGAAAAAAACATACCATCAGCTGCAGTGCACTCAAATAAGAGTTTCAATTATTCTCAATTTTAATGCTTTATCACATAATTCAGTCCTATGTAAAAATGTGTGACTGGTAGCAAGGACAACCGAGTTTGTACCCAAGTATTTTCACTGCAGCATTGACACTTCAGACATTTACTTTCTAATCTCTCTTAACAGTAGGTTCTTCCTCCTGTATTTGGGGATAACATATTACAGGATCCGGTAAAAAATTTGCAGCAATATATGAAAAGCACTTGGCTACAGTGCCAGTTAGTTCGCAGGCCTCAACAAATTATAGAAATAGTTTTTGTGGCTATCTTAATTTATACTGGAAAACAATCACATCTTTTAGTCACATCTGATTCAACAAAATGGTCTGGAGAAACAGTGCCTAAGGGACTCACTATTAGATAAGATCTAAATTCAATGGTTCTCTAGGCTTCATTTTGATGGAGATATGCCCTTAGTTTGCCTCAATGGAACTGTTATAGCAATTACACTGATCCTAATAAATAATAAAGTGTGGCTGATACAAAAGTAATTTATATTCATGGATTAGCTGGGTACATGGGTTTAATAATATTGACATTACAGTAACATGCTTAATAGCACATTGTCATTGTATCATCTGTTAAGTATTTCTTACCAATGCATTTCATACGCTGCCTAATAATAATTTGTTAAAGGCAATGTAGCTGCACATACTAATTCTTTCGTAAATGTGAACATCACATTCTTAAATGGCACAGGACTTAATTCATGATAACTGTGGTTGTGATTACATGAATAAAGACTCAGCCTCATCTGAATGGGAAGATTGCACATTTGTAGCCTTATTATAGTTGAGAAATTGAAATGTGAAAGGAGTGACAACTGCTCAAACCTGCAACAGAAAACATTTGACTACATGCTGTGTAACTGCTCTGTGTCACCTTGCCATCCAACCCTTGCAATTTCGTCCTTTGACTCTGAAATGTATGGCGAGGTGGCTGTGAATGAAATGAAGCTATGACCTTTTTCCTCAGCCGCTCAGATTATATTTACCTGTTCATTTCGCTTTGCCTACTTCAAAATGAAATTGATGCAGCTCAGCCAGGTACATTTCTGTCTAGCTTACTTATAGGAATGCCTTAAGTATATTCGCTTATTCAATAAGCATCTATTGATCACCTGCTACTCACCTGGTGCTGGATTAGGCACTGTAGATCCAAGATTAAGGACTGATTTCCTGTCTGCAAAGCACCTTAACCAAGGATAGAGACTACACGACAAATTAGAAATTAAAAAGAAAGATTATAAATAAGCTGCAGTGATAGCTGTCAAAACTTCTAGCTCCAAAAATGCATCTACTTATGATTTTTAAAAACTTCTCAAACAAGTTGTTTGCCTTCTAAATAATATTATTATTAGCAAATGCAATGAAATGCAAGATTACATAAGGATCTTTTACATGGTGATGTTAAATGTGGTAGTCAGCTCTGATATTCATGTCTTCCTTATTACTCATTCTAGAAATCTTGCTAAAATCCACAAGATATCTCTTTTCCTGCCACAAGTATTCTCATTTTAAATATTTTATTTCTTGTACTACTTGTGGTTTTGCATACTTTATACAAATTATCTCCTGTGATAAAACTAATAACCTTGAGGCTTAAAAAAACTGATCCATTTAGACTTCAATTGTAATGTTCCCATTTTATTGAAAAGAATCAATAGCAAGCTAATAAATTGTTCCTTCTTCTTTTATTTGTGCATACCGATGATGCCTGCATTGCTCTCCAGGTGGTGACAATAACATGGATTAGAGAGACAGAGCCTATTATTTCTCTCATTTTTTCTCCTTTCCTGTTAGACAGCTATTGTTCTTCCAGTTTTTCAATCTGAATTATTTGCAAAAAATAACAAGCCAACCCTAAAATTCATGCCGATATCCAAAGGACAAAAAGTAGCTAAAACAATCTTGAAATAAAAAAGAAAAAGTTGGAAGAGTCAAAATTCCCAATTTTAAAATGTACTACAAAGCTACAGGCATCAAGACAATGCGGTACTGGTGTAAGGATAAACACATAGATCATGAAATAGAATTGATAATTCAGACTTAAACCTTCACATTTACTATAAATTAGCTTTTTATGAGGGTACCAAGACAATTAAATAGAAAAGAATAGTCTTGTCAAAAAAGAGTGCTAAAACAATTAGCTATCCACATGTAAAAGAGTAAAGTTTCACTCCCTACTTCATGAAGTACACAAAAATTAACTCAGAATGGATCAAAGACCTAAACACAAGGGGTAAAACTATAAAACTTGCAGAACATTGTGGTAAATCTTTGAAACCTTGGATTAAGCATAATTTCTTAGATAGGAATGACACCAAAAGCACAAGCAACAGAAGGAGACATATATAAGCTGAACATCTTCAAAATTAAAAACATTTTTGTGCCAAAGGATGCCATCATGAAAGTAAAGAGATAATCTATAGAATGTGAGAAAATATTTACTAATCATATATCTGCTAAGAGTCTTGTCTGTAAAGCATAAAAGGAACTATTACAATTCAATAATAAAAAGACAACCTAATTTTTTAAATTGACAAAGGATCTGAATAGGTATTTCTCCAATGATGATAGATAAATGGCTGGTAAACACTCAAAAATATATACATCATTAGTCATCAGAGAAATGCACGTCAAAACCACAATGAGAAACCACTTTGTACCTAACAGAATGGCTATAATAAAAAAAAATTAGATAATAACAGCTATTGGTGAGGATGTGGAGAAATTGAACTCATACACTGCTGGTGGGAATATAAAATGGTACAGCTGCTTTGGAAAACAAAGCTTCATTTCCTCAAAAGGTTGGACATAGAGTTACCACATGGGCGGGGGGCAGTGGCTCACACCTCTACTCCTAACATTCTGGGAGGCCGAGGCAAGAGGATAGCTTGAGGTCAGGAGTTCAAGATCAGCCTGAGCAAGAGTGAGACCCTGTCTCTACTAAAAATAGAAAAATTATCCGGGTGTGGTGGCACACGCCTGTAGTCCCCGCTAATTGGGATGAGGCAGGAGGATTGCTTGAGCCCAAGAATTCGAGGTTGCTGTGCTGCGGGACAACAGAACAAGACTCTGTCTAAAAACAAAAAAAAGGAAGAGTTACCACATGATCTGGCAATTTCACTCCTACGTATATACTCAAGAGAAATGAAAACATGTATCCACACAAAAGCTTGTAAGTGAATGTTCATAGCAACATTATTCATATTGCCAAAAATTGGAAACAATCCAAACATGCATCAACTGATGAATGACTTCTTTCACTCAGTATAATGTTTTCAGTGTTCATCCATGTCAGAGCATATATCAATACTCTATTTCTTGTTATTGATGAATACTATTCCAATGTATGGAGATCTAGGGGAGCGGCCAGTCCAGTAAGAGGTTGACAAGGAGAGAGTAGAGCACTGGTAGCCAAGTGAAGAAAGCATTTCCAGGATGAAGAAATGACCAACTCTGTGTGGGGGTGCAGGGAAACTTCCCCTTCACCCAGGAAGTTTTGCTGAAAGATCCACTCACAATAAGGCAGATTAATAAGAGAAAGAGATTTATTTACCATGCACAGGGGGAAGATCACAGAGCAATTACCCAGAATCCTAAGAGGGTCCAGAAATTTATATACCCTCATTTTAGCGGGGAGGGGAAGATGAGGAATATAGGTAATTCTGTTTAGGGGCAATAAATGGTTACCAGTGTGGGAGCCAGGGGAAAGTTCCCCTTTCCCCCAAAAGTTCACTGAAAGATCAACTCACAATTAAAGCATATTAATAAGAGAAAGAGGTTATTTACCATGTACAGGGGGAGAATCACGGAATGATTACCCAATATCCCAATGGGGTCCAGAAATTTATATATCTTCCTTTCAGAGGGGAGGGGAAGATGAGAAATATATGTAGTTCTGTTTAGGGACAATAAATGTTTGCTAGGGAGGACAAATAGATACTTGGGAGAATGAATGGATTGGGGGGAAACAGATCGACTTGTAAGTTAACCTGAGAGACAGGTATTATATTTAAAATGATCAGGCCAGGTGTGGCTGCATTCTTGATATTCTTTCCTGCAATATATTCAGATAACAAAGAGGGGAGAGAAGTCAATTATTCATTTTGATGGGTCTGGATTTCTATGAAGAAAGAAGAAAAGCCCCTTCCAATGCCTGTTGATCTCTAAGGGCCTTTAATTCAAAATATTCTTTATACCCAGGAGTCATATTTTAGGAAGAAATTTCCTGAGCTCCTTCATTCATTACATGATGCTGAGAGGTTGAATAAAATTAGGATGGAAAATCAACCACCACATTTGTCAATAAGTTGACATTAATAGAGTTTCTTGAATGAAGCAGTTGGTCTGAGTTCAAGAGAGAAGAGGACAGAGAAAACCAAGACAACAAGCATTGCTCAATCTTCTAAGGACTTTTACCATAAAGAGGAGCAGAGAAATGATGTAGAAGCTGGAGAAAATATGTGGTCAAGGCTATTTTTGTTTTCCAAGATGGGCAATATTATGGTGTACAGGACATTAATGGAACAATCTAGTGAAGTGGGAGAAGTTGATGATGCAGGAAAGAGGCAGATAGTTTGGTATGTAGGATGGTGGGAGGATGTAGAAATTCTCTTCTGGCTACTACTGTTTTTATCAATGGAATATGAGACATGCTTCTGAGCTGAGAATAAGGAGGAGGAAGGAATATTGAAATTTTTAGGTGTGAAATGGTCACCTGGACAGATATTATAGCTGTTTGACTGTGAAGTCAAAGTTTAACAAAGTTGAGTTTTTACCAGGTTTCTAATACAGAGGCAGAAAGACAGGAAAGTAGAGATTTACACAAGGGAATATGGTAATGACAGGCTAAGATGGACCACACCATCTGAGCTTAGTTGGGA
>RJWJ010010330.1:0-47281 GCA_004363605.1 Indri indri
CTTTATCTTCTTTATGCCTTTATGTCATCTTTCATTTTCTCTGAATTTTTACTGTTGCTTAGAACAATAGAATAGGATCCAAAGGGTTTACTAGAACAACTTTTGGCTGGTTTTTAGGAATTAATAGTAATAGATACTGTAAAATATGTTGGTTAATTATAAAATGTTTCAATGGTATCATTGTTCCTGCCTATTTCACTCATACTAAATAAAAAATAAATGTCACTATCCAAAAAATAAACCTATTGTTTTAATAGAAGGTAAGGCATCAATTGCAGCACTTTTTAAAAGAGGCAACCATACTATTCCATCTAAAACTATCCTTTCTACATGGCTTTTAGCACTTATTCAACATGTACAGAATCAGGCTAATTAATATGTGTTATAGACCACAGTAGAAGCTGGAAATAGGCAAGTTAAGGTTAAGTCTTAATTTCTCAAGGTTAAGCCTAAGGCCAAGTGAGAGAAAACATACAATTAGTATATAAATGACCGTAATACAGTAAGATGACTATGACAAGCAACAGACTCTGCTCAAAAGGAATTCAGAGACATTTCTCCACCTCCTATTCATTTTTACCTTTTCAAACTAATCAAAGAAACCCTAGAAAAATAAAAAGTCAAAGGATAACCTTTATTCAAAAGAGTAAAACACCTGAAGGCATAGGAGATTGGAAAAAAGTATTCAAATATGTCCAGACATTCAATGCCATTTTGGAGTAATAAAAAGACATAGACAGCAGAATTTCATTATTAATATCTGTTATAATAGCAAGAACAGGTGTTAGATATTAATAATGAAGTAAGAAAGATAAGCTTAACTGTGACCTCTAGCTACATACTTAAGGAAGCACTATCTATGGGTCATAATGCTTTTATTAATCAATTCTAAAATTATACTTCATGATCAAAACACTGTCCCCGGAGGCAGAAATAAGAAGGTACAAGTGAATATTCCAAGAAAATAATGGCTTCCTTCCTAAAAGCACCTCAGTGAGGCCCTCCCTCTGACTTCTATGTAAACCAGGAGGCTATACCTCTCAGGTCCACCCTCCGGGTACACAAAGAGAAGGAAGGGCTCTCGAGCGTCTCTCAGATCAAATCAGCCCAGCAAGGGCACTCTGTCCCTCATCCAAGCAGCCCTCCTCCTCCTAGATCACCATGCATGATAGGCTTCAGAGGGGACCAATCTCAAAAGACACATTTATGACTACTCCTCTTCCACAGCCAAAACCAACACTGACCTGGCACTGACATCAGAACCCTCCTAACTCTCTCTAGACCCAGACTAATTCAGTTTGAAAAGACAAACACCCCCACCCCCAACATACACACTCTATCTACCCAGAGATGTGTTGTTTTTGTCATTATTGTTGTGTGCATGGCAGACTGGGAGAAGGAATAGGGAAGATGGGCACGGCCCAGGATCTTTGGATTGGAACGTGCCTTCCAGGCTACTGAGCCCAAACCCCTCAGTTCCCAGACTTGCTCAAGGTCAGTCACCTGAGCAATGCCAGTGCCACCTGAGCCCAGCCACAGTGAACCGAGGTGCTCAGCGGTGTTCTCTATATCCAGGTTCTAGTCTGCCATGATGTGACAAGGTTGGGACAATGTAACAACACTTTAAAATACAAAATATTGAGTAAATAAGCATTTAGCAAAACATTTTAAAAACTGCTTGTGAAAAAATAATTAGGTATTCGCTAAGCCAAAGTATTTAATCATTTATTTTATGTGATTAAGCACGATGATGCAAAACAGAAATGCCAACATGGAATCATCTTCTAAGATGCCATAAGTCAAAAGTCGTAGACAGTTTCTATGGCTGCCAGCTACTATGATTTAACTCAGTAACACAAAGATACAGAAAACAAGAACCAGAAATAAAAATAGTTACACAGCTGAGAAACAAATCAAATAACAGAGCTGGGCAGACAACTAAAGGGAATGGTAAATCCTTCAGAGAAAGCCTTAAGATCCAATTTGATTGTTAGTTTTGACAAATAAGGACCTGAAAAAAAAAAAGGTGAGAAAACAAACAAAAGCCACAAGGCATCAATAATAAGTAGCAATTAACAGGATTCCAATATACCCATTTTTCCAGTGGAAACAGAACGGGGAGGGGTAAATCCTTTTCCTAGGTTAAAGGTAATTTTTAAATGTAAGCACATTTTCAAATATTGTCTGCAAGGAAAGTACCACCAAAATAAGGGGAAAATCTTAGTTGGTTATAGACACTATATTGAAGGAAATCCTGTTTGCGTAGAGTGAATCACTTGTATATTTTATAGACCCCTACAGAGTTTTATTCTACTAGTGCCTTTTTTCATTCTTGCAGATCTCACTTCTCTCCTTCACCAGTATCCTCAAAAAGTCTGTGCTTTATAACTCAATTTCTAATATACATACTTTCATCCATAGGGAAAAAGTTGAATTCTATCATGGATAGATGGAAGGAAAAAAGGAAGAGAGGAAGAGAGGGAGAGAGGGAGGGAGGAGATGACACCTACATACACATTGTTAATCTATGAAGTTATTTCTTTAAAAATTAGGCACTTTAAAATTTCAGAGAATAAATACATATTACATTTTTCCTTCCTTAATTCTCCTTCTGAATTAACTTCCTATAAGCAAAAATGTCTTCCAGAAGAACAAACACCAAGAGATTAACTGTGGGTAGTGAGATTAGACATCATTATTTTCTTCTGTATACTTTATAGACCAAATTTATATAATAAACATATACTACCTAAAAGGAACAACAAATGTTATATTAAAAAGAAAGTTGCTTATATTGAACTAAAACCACCTGAACAAAACTTCAAAATATTTTCTAGGAATATCTAATAGAAGGTTGTTTCAAAAAGATTCAGTTGATTTAGATACATTTTAACTTTTTAGTCTAAGTTAGCATATGCAGTGATTCTTTTGTTTGTAATATGTTACAAAACAATCTGGTTTCCAAGGCACTTAAATAGGTACACTTAAAGTAATAAAAATAATAGAAGTCTATAAAATATTAGCTTCTGCTGCGCAAGTAAAAACTCAAACCTATACATTTTTTTCTTAAAAAAATTTTGTACAGACACATTACCTGCAAGGTATGTAGTACACATTGAGTGAAAAAGATGGTTCATTCCATCTGTTGTAAGGCTTTCAGAAGCAGCCTACAGGCCCTGCTTTCAGGCATCGCCACAGTATACTACACAGAATACAAGTCCGCTATCCCCAGAGAAGGATTACAATCAGTCTTGAGCTATGTCTAAAAGTTTAGGTAGTCCTACAGTATAAGCCAATCACAGGCCTCCTCCAGGAGCCCCACAGCATTCGAGGGGCTCTTAGGCAACTTAAACTACAGAGGATCATATTATGTTTCACAATTATAAAGGAAGAGAAGAATCCTTTGAGCTAAAAACTACCCTGAATGTTTCTTGTCTTCTATTTAAAAGGCAAATTCAGGGGACCATAGCCGCTTAACTAAAAGTGAAAGGATTTCATCCCTTGGGACTTTCAGGTAGAAAAGCATGAAAAATCAAAAAGTTTCAGCAAATCTTCACTGGTTCACTGTATTTCTCCAATAACTCTATAGGTTAGAATTCTCTAAAACAAAGGTAAGGTTAGAATATTCTATAAATAAGGAATACTCTATAAATAAAAGTTTATGCCATGGTTAAGGATGTGAGTTACACAGCAGATGCAAAAGATCTGGTAGGGTTTTTTTCCTTTATTCTTGTTATCCTCTAGTTTCTCTTTCTTCATAAAATTGTATCAGGGTCCTTTTGGACCTCCATATTAGTGAAAGGAAATATGACTGCTTTTCTTCTGCAGTAAGTTGGTTTACATTGTGTGCCTAGCCAGCTTGCTAACATGGCACTCTAATAACTTCCCTAGACTAGATAAATAAGCACCTTTGACTGCAATCTGTATATGTCAAGAAAATAATTATGCTTTTATATTGATAACTAAGATAATCCAAATTATTATTTGGGTATGAAGAAAATAACTTTATTACTGTCAAATATAATGACTTAAAAATATTTCTTTCGACCTAATGAACTTGTTTTATTTTTTAGAAGTTGAAGATTAGCTAAAGAAGCACATAGCTGACTGTTTAAAAGTACTGATTTCAGATATTACAATAAAAATCTTAAAACAGATATTTTCATTTTTAATTGATTCCCTAGATCTCTTTAAAAAAAAAACAAAAAAACATGCCTTTCGGTGTCCCAAAACCTGTTCATTCCCATAGAAAAACCTTACCTAAGAAGGTAAGATTTACATACCTTAAAAGGGAGAGTCTTTAATATAACAAGGATACTTTATTTACTAAGAGTTGCCTTAGAATATTATACAATTAGGGATATGACTTACTCCACTTAGTTGCAATATTTCCACCTTTAGTGATATGCCACTCAAATACAGCATTTACTTTCTTTACCACCTCACGCCCAATATCCTTAAGGCGGCGAGCTATTTCCTCAAATACAAGGGTACTCTGAAGCTCCCCACCCTAGAAAAAGAGAAAAATTTTAAAAGTTCTATAAAAATAACTCAAGGAGAAAATGATTACAAAATATATGTGTAATAAAATTGATTTTTTTGAAAAAAAAATCTGCATATCAACACGGTAGTTAAGCTAGTTTTTTCATACTAGGCTTCTTTCATACTTTCCATATATTTATGTATGTCATTATTCCAGAATATTGGTCCTCTTAATAAGAGGGTTTGACTTTTATCAGAATTCAGAAATAACATTTTAAAAGTAAACTAAATTGTAAATAATATGTAGAAGTAAAGTAGACAACCTATGCCACAGTTAAGTTCAGGAAGACATCAGAAAAAAATCAATCAACTTTTGTGGTCTCATTTTTTTATTCATAAAATGGGACTAAAATTTATACAAAGTCTAAATTTCTTTCTAGCTCTAATACTTCTTAAGTTTTTGATCTTCCATTATGCTTAAGGGTTTTAATTTTCAGTCAGTCACGTGATAATACAGTTTACCACAGACAATTAAAGATTGTGGTTATAAAAACTTCAACATTACAAAGTTAATATTTCAGAGACAGAATATAAACATTTTTATCAAAAGTCTGAGCATGTTAATAAAGAACACAAATGTTTTAATAAATAATACATGCTATTGTATTTATATTTGTTTATGAAGCTTTATAGAAATCTTTTAATCAAGAAAAAGAAGAAAAAGGTACAGGATATCTAACTTTTTATTTATTTATTTATTTATTTATTTATTTATTTATTTATTTATTTATTTATTTTTTGAGACAGGGTCTCACTCTGTTGCCCAAGCTAGAGTGCAGTGGTGTCATCATAGCTCACCGCAACCTCACTCCTGGGCTCAAGCGATCCTCCTGCCTCAGCTTGTTAGGTAGGTGGCATACCACCATCACCATGCCTGGCTAATTTTTCTATTTTTTGTAGGGTCTCACTATGTTGCCTAGGCTGGTCTCAAACTCCTGGCCTTAAGCAATCCTCCTGTGTTAGCCTCCTGAAGCGCTAGGGCTACAGGTGTGAGCCACTGAGCCCAGCCAGGATATTTAACTTTCTAGTCTATTTTTCTTCAAAATACTGTTTGCTTAAGATTTCTCATTAAACAAGTGATTTATTTACCCTAAAACTAGAAAATTATTTTCTCTGCAAAATATCCCAGTATCCTGTAAAAATTTTTTTTAAAAATTCATAAGTTGCCAAAGTATTCTGTTTATTCCAAGCAGTTTTGAATTAATGTACTTCACTTTAAGAATTAAGAATTGTTTCATAGCTCTTGATTTTCTAAAGTAGCCTGAAAATTCTTAAAGTGATCTTAACTGAAATTCATAAATAAGGAAGTGACTTGGATACCAGTTTTTATAACCTACTTTCGAGGGTGTCTTAACTGAAATATCAGATGTTGGCGTAAGATCCACATATGCATTTGAAATGACGATGTCTCCAGTTTCTTGGACCTTATAAGGGGTGGAAGAAAAAAATAGTTCACTCTAATGATTCCAATGGAAACATAATTTCATTGTGAAATGGTATAAAGTCATTTAAAAGAAATTTATATTTTTGCCTCATATGAAAAGGAATATAATAATCCAAATAAAATAAAAGATTGATAAATAGATGTCAAGATGAATAACATGAAGGCTTTCTGACATAATATGTTGTTATTAACTCCGGCTGTAGAAACAACGGGAGCATTTTTAAAAATACCCATGACCAGGCCTCATCCCCCAAAATTAAATGGTCTATGATGGAGCCTGGGTGTTGGTATTTGGGGGATTTTTTCCAAATAAAAATGTGTCTAATGGAGAACCAGGGAATGAATTCTTATAAATAGAATTTATTTATAAGCATAAATGAATAGGGACCCTGTGCTGAATTCTTATAAATAGTAAAGGGCATAGCACAATATCCACATGAGGTAATGGTACTTCAAAGTACATTTGTTCTGTTAATATAGAACAAAATTGGCGAGGAACAGACCATAATTGTGTTTTTAAAGTAGTAACTTCAGGTCTTATTTCAAATAGGAAGTGTATGTAGCATAAACTAAATACCTAAATAGACTTTTATCAGAATAGTCATTAAAGGAACTCAAATTCTAATTCCTAATCCTTCATTTCAAATTATTCTAGTGGCTATTTTTTCATAGAAATTATGGTATTGCAACAAATGTATAGGATAAGTTTCTAAAAATCAAGGTAGCATTTATTAAAACTTTGATTTTTAATAATCAAGAGGGTCACTTTCCCTTGACTAATTCCCATTACACTTTGTAGGAAAAAAAAAAAGATCTTTCAAACAATTTGTTCATTTTACTTCAAATTATATACAGTGAAAAGCATGGAAAGAGACAATTAATGAACAAATACACTTCAGTAAATTACTTTCTTGTAACCAAGACAAACATATTATTTTGAAACACTGGTGTAAAATATTTCTTAAAATACAACAGAAAGAAAGCAAGGAAAGGCAGTAGGGAGAGAAAGAGGAAGGGAGGGAGGAAAGGAGTCTTACAACTAATAGAAAAAGAATGTATCTAATCACTGAGGAAAACCATAGCAAATATACTGAAAAGATAAGAAGGCATGTTTAGAATTTATCAAATGGCAAGAATATATTATATTTAGATTTTAAATAATTTCTCAGCCCTTCAAATTTGTATCCGCAGAAATTATTTATGTACTGGTCATTACTAGAATTTCAGGGAAATAAAAACTGTTAGTGGTCATAGTTATCAACATTTTTAATTCACAACCTTATTCAAAAAATAAAATTTTCATAAAATAATTAGAAAATAGGGCTCCAAAATGTGTGGCACGTATTAATTGCAAGAGGATTTCAGGGTACGTCAATGTTTGTGTTTGTATGGGTGAGAAAGAATGGAGTAGTAAGAGACTGTCTCTAAAACAAGGTAAAGTTTATCCTGAAGCCTAAAAGACAAGGGGAATTTGAAACGTAAAATAAGCAGTATGTATAGATTAAGCAGGAAAATGATACTGCAAGCAGCAGGAAGGAATTAGGAGTAAGGCAACAATATAAGAAGAATTTTGCAAGTTACCTATTTGTGAAAGAAAACATGATACAGTAAAGAAAGTCAGGGCCCTGGGATTAAACTTTAGAGCCATGCCGGCTTTCTATCCCAGCTCAACACTTGCTGTGTGACTATGAGCAAGTCATTTATAACATCTAGATTTTCTTAGGAACCTAGATTTTCTCATGTTTAAATGCATAGTTATTATGCATATTAAAGATAATAATATCATCTTTTAGGTTCTCAATAAATGGAAGCTCTTAGTATTATTATTGGAGTTGTTTAATCTGCCCTATATAGTACAAAACGATCAGGCCAAAAAGTATTAATCTGGTCAACTGTATTAACAAAAATTACCTTTTAATAACTGGCAAATAAATGATGATTGCATGTACTTTTAGTATTTTATTGGAGCATTACTAAGAGCCTCACCCAAAAATTAGTTAACTCTATAGGGACATACAGCTTTACTTGGCTTGTCACTTACTATTAATTAGGCCCAGACTCTGGGATGTAAGATGTTAATTTGTGCATTTTGTGTGATCAAAATGCACATAATTTCTGTCCAGAGAAAAGATAACCATAAAGGATACCATTTTATTGTTCTGCAGGATATAAACTAGCTTTGCCTCTAACTCAGAGAAGTTATTTTAGAATGATTTTCCTATTCATCTGTATAAACTGTTGTTCTAACTCTCTTCAGTTTTATCATGTTGCAAGATCCTTCGTTAATGAGTTAAATACACCTTTGTTGTGTTTTCATTATAATCTGTCTGAGTCATGCCTTTAATGTTTTGAAGATTATAGTTTGACAATGACTTGGTCGACTGGTTGAGCCACAAAGACATGGTTGGTTGGAGTCTCAGATGGGCTGGGTCACTGCAACATAGGTATCAATTTAGTTGAAAATAAAAGAGAAAATAAAAGACAAGGTGCATCCTATTTTCAAGTAAGAGTTACCATTGGTTAAAAACAACTTTCTAAGTTTTGTCTCAAATCCACAATACTAACCAAAAAAATGCCAAGATGGAACAAAATAACAGGGCATGGTGAAACGGTTACAAAGCAAGTACCTCTAACTCTATTATTCATACCTTGGTTTGAAAATGAATTCTGTTTCCTTCTTTCCACATCTCAGTTTGTAGAGTTTGTCCTGGATATACTGGTTTTGCAAAACGAGCCTTTGAAAAAACAAAAAAGAGCTGTGAGGTTAAAAATGTTTTAAAATGAAACTCTTCTACTTGTGGGAAAAAAATTGGAAGGTAGGTGGAGAGCATAAAAGGAAGAAAATAGAGGTTCAAATATATTTAAATTTACAAAAGACCTAAAAATAATATGATAAAATTAGTAGAAAAAGGCCATAGCTAGTATAAGTAAGCTAATTCTTTGTCTTTCAAAGTACAAAATCAATAGTGTTTTATCTTGACAAATCAAGAAACAAAACCAAAATAATATTAGGTAGGGTTACACAGGTGACCATCAAAACAGCTTAAAGAAATAGTTAAAAGTGGTACTAGGCCGGGCACGGTGGCTCACGCCTGTAATCCTAGCACTCTGGGAGGCCGAGGTGGGAGGATTGTTTGAGCTCAGGAGTTCGAGACCAGCCTGAGCAAGAGCGAGACCCCGTCTCTACTAAAAATAGAAAGAAATTAGCCAAACAACTAAAAATAGAAAAAATTAGCCAGGCATGGTGGTGCATGCCTGTAGTCCCAGCTACCCGGGAGGCTGAGGCAGGAGAATCACTTGAGCCCAGGAGTTTTAGGTTGCTGTGAGATAGGCTGACACCACGGCACTCTAGCCCAGGCAAGAGAGTGAGACTCTGTCTCAAAAAAAAAAAAAGTGGTACTAATTAAGCCTGGGAAATGGGACCTGGGGTGAATATATAGGGCAAAATAATTCCATTTTTTATTTTATAATTTTCTATATTATTTCACTTGGTCTGTACATGTATTATTGGATATAAATAGTGGTAATAAAATGAAAAACATTGGAATAATCAGTGTTAACAAACGCAAGACATCAGAAAATGCATTTTCACCAGGTGCAGTAGCTCACACCTGTAACCCCAACAACTTGGGAGGCTGAGGCACGAGTATTGCTTGAAGACAGGAGTTCAAAGCTGCCGTGAACTGTCATCATGCCACTGTACTCCAGCCTGAGCAACAGACCCCGTTTTTTAAAAAGAAAAAAATAGAAAGAAAATGCATTTTCACTGCTACATGGAACATAAACTAATAAAAAGTTCTGGAGCTGACATTGCTTTAAATTTTTTTTTGAGTATACATCTTTTGACTTACATTAATGTGGACACAGAGATTTTCCCTTATTATTTATAATGGATAAAAACTTAAAATCAACCTGTAAGTACCAAAACTAAAATGCTATAGATGTATGTTTATTAGAGTTCAAATATAGCTACTTAACATTTTCCATTGACAAATTACAAGACAGTTTAAAAAAAAAGTAAATCTTGATTTTTAAGGCATATGTGTTGATATATGTATGCACCTAATTCATTTATAAAACAATCCAATTAAACTGTTAAAATAATGATTTTATATGATATTCTTCATGATGCATTGTAACAGCTACTTATGCCTACAAAAAGAAACTGTGTTGACGGCCAAGTCAATGAATTAAAAATATATATTGCTGCAGTACAGTACAGATTTTAAATTAAGTAACTAAAACTCCTTTTCTTCTCTAAGCATAGAAAAAGAAACTAATATGCAAATTATGTAATAATATACATATACCTTAATTGCCTTGAATCTTGCTACATCATTATCTGCAAACTGCTGTAAAACATGCCTAGCAGAAAATCCAAATGTACATAATCCATGTAATATCGGCTTGTTAAAACCTAAAAAAAAAAAAAAAAGAGAACTGAGTTAGATATAGGTGTCTTTCATATTTAAAAACCAGGTATAGTTAATTCAGTGTTCTAAAAATACATCTTTAAACTGCATTAGCATGAATTATAGCATCTATTTTAAGAAACACAGAAAATATTTTATAAATATTTCCTGGGAAAAAATTATGACATAAGAAAAAAAAACAGAAAAGAATGTGAGAGATCTTGGAACACAGAGAATTGTTTCGCTTTTATTTATTTATTTATTTTTTTGTTTATTTTTATTCATTTATTTTTTTTGAGACAGAGTCTCACTCTGTCACCCTGGGTAGAGTGCAGTCGTGTCATTGTAGCTCACCGCAACCTCAAACTCCCGAGCTCAAGTGATCCTCTTGCCTCAGCCTCCCAAGTAGCTGGAACTACAGGTGTGCACCATGACGGCTGGCTAATTTTTCTATCTTTTAGTAGAGACTAATTTTTCTATTTTTAGTAGAGACAGGGTCTCACTCTCTCAGGCTGGTCTTGAACTCCTGAGTTCAAGCAATCCTCCCACCTCAGTCTCCCAGAGTGCTAGGATTACAGGCGTGAGCCACCACGCCTGGTCCTGTTTTGCTTAGCTTTGGATGTTACCATGAAATCATCTATGGCAACTTAATTATCCATGTAGGTGTATGACCCTTCCCGAACCTTTCATTTCCTTACTCGCTCTCCAAAGACCTTGTCCTTCATGATAACTTAGACACTCACTCCCAGGGTCCTACCCTAGACTCTGCACTAACAAGATTACCATCCACTGCACCATAATTTGAATTTCAAGTACACCATCTTTTGAACACTATGTCCTACCTTTCCATATCACTGGCATAAATGTAATAAGGAGAGGGCTATTTTTAAAATGTTACTCAAACTACCAGTCATAAGTAGCAGTGTTTTGTTATTCAGATAATTAAATATCTAGTAGCTAATATTTTTCATTCATACATATTATTAGCAACTCACCCGCTAGGCTAGCGAAGTCAGGATCAATGTGCAAGGGATTCCAGTCTCCACTGAGGCGATACAAAGCAGCCTGTGGAGAAAGCGTTACAAATATAACTAGTACTCAGTGTTTTCTTAGAATACATTAAATGAAAATAAGAAATATGTCTGATTATTGTGTAAGAATTGTATCATAATGTACCTAATTGAGGCTCTGATTAAAAAAATAATTTCTAACAATAAAGATTACCTTTAATGAAATGTTTTTTATAACACCTGCTACTGAAATCAGGAGGGGGAAAACATTGTCAAATAATAGGAAGAGAAGCCAAGAATTATATATGGGTATAACACTATTTCTACAGCCTAAGTAGAAATTCACAAAAAGGAATCCATCGATCTACTTTCATTAAAACACAATGAAGATAAGGTAAATGATTATAGCCTCTTCTAACCAAGCAAAATTTATGCCAACTTTCTTAATGGGGTGTTTTAAATTGAAGCCTATAACACAATACTAGACATAAACATCAAAGGCTTCTCACGAACTTTCATTATCCTGGTACACTAAATCCTGAACATGAGCTCACCCTGCAAGAAAACAGACTGATAGCTTGCTATTATGATTAAATTTCTGCCTAGTCCAGATTTTCACATCACTAGTTTACTTAGATAAGGCAGCATTAGCAGAAAGACATGGATAACAACAGGGGAAAAGTCACCATACTTCTTGGCATTTAAATTGTGCATTGTGTAAGCTAGAAGAGTACTTTTCAGTGCCCCAAGGGAGACATTCACAAAACAGCTAACAGTAAGTATTTAATGTATGTATATATTAACCAGACCCTTTTGGATCTGCCTCAAGACTTTGTCCCTTTCTCATTAATTGCTGTGCTAAATTTTCCAAGACTATTGAAATGCTGTGTAAAGACTCGCCATGTCAGTCTATCTGACTTTCTAAGATTACTCATTTCTTTTTTTTTTTTTGAGACAGAGTCTCGCTTTGTTGCCCAGGCTAGAGTGAGTGCCGTGGCATCAGCCTTGCTCACAGCAACCTCAAACTCCTGGGCTCAAGCAATCCTTCTGCCTCAGCCTCCCAAGTAGCTGGGACTACAGGCATGTGCCACCATGCCCAGCTAATTTTTTCCATATATATATATGGAATTTTTTCCATATATATATATATTTTTTTTTTCAGTTGTCCAGATCATTTCTTTCTATTTTTTAGTAGAGACGGGGTCTCGCTCTTGCTCAGGTTGCTCTCGAACTCCTGACCTTGAGCAATCCACCCGCCTCAGCCCCCCAGAGTGCTGGGATTACAGGCACGAGCCACCGCACCTGGCCAGATTACTCATTTCTTATTTTTAAATTATTGATTATTCTTTTTTAACGAGTTTGATTTCACAGAAAATAAGATTTTCTATAATTCATAAGAAAACTTCATTTTCTTTTCAATATGCTTTGTATAATTTTTTTTTTTTTTTTTTTGAGACAGAGTCTCGCTCCGTTGCCCTGGCTCGAGTGAGTGCCATGGCGTCAGCCTAGCTCACAGCAACCTCAAACTTCTGGGCTCAAGCGATCCTACTGTCTCAGCCTCCCGAGTAGCTGGGACTACAGGCATGTGCCACCATGCCCGGCTAATTTTTTCTATATATTTTTAGCTGTCCAATTAATTTCTTTCTATTTTTGGCAGAGACGGGGTCTCGCTCTTGCTCAGGCTGGTCTCAAACTCCTGAGCTCAAAAGGATCCGCCCGCCTCAGCCTCCCAGAGTGCTAGGATTGCAGGCGTGAGCCACCGCGCCCGGCCAATAATTTCTTTGTTTTTTTTTTTTGAGACAAGGACTCTGCTGTCCAGGCTAAAGTGCAGTGGTACAATTACAGCTCACTCCTCAAACAATCCTGCATCAGCCTTCCCAGTAGCTAGGACTATACATATATGCCACCACAGCCAGCTAATTTTTAAAATTTTTTGTAGAGATAGGGTCTCACTATGTTGCCCAGGCTGATCTTGAACTCCTGGGCTCAAACAATCCTCCCACCTAGGCTTCCAAAAGTGCTGAGAGTGTCAGCTGACATCTCGTTCAAATTATAAAACCAAAGGATGTACAAGCGTTTTTTTCTTTTAAAAACTGAGAATTGGTGTACTACACTGTGATCATTTAGTAGAAGAATTATAAAAAATAATGAAAATATTTTAGTAAAACTAAATTAAATGCTGGGACCCTTCTAGATGATATAAATACTTATATGTCACTTTGATTCATCAATGACTTGGCATGAGTTCTTTAAGGTCGCAAAAGTCTAAATGAAAATTATAGAAAAAACATTCTTTAGAAATATGACTTGATACCTGCAACATCGGGAATGCAATCAGTCTCTGCATCTAAAATGTAGAGCTAATCAGCAGTTCAATTTAGTTGATCCCATCAGATAACAAATACTTTCTGGTAGGTGTCTGCAAGTGACCCAGACGGTCAAACCAGCATCCATGATCTTTTCACAGCTTATGTGCCCACAAAGGGATGCCCTAAACGTGCAATGGTCTCCCAATGGAACACCTATTTTTGAGTTTACGCCTGCTTTCAGTTCAGCACAGCAGTAATTTTAATAATTGTATTTTAATGGATAGTAGACTAATATGCCAAAGATTAACTTTGCTTCATAATAACTTATTACTTAGTATGATAATAACTAAAATCCTAATTGTTAGAACAAATAGTACAGGATATGCATCTGGGAAACTACAGATATTTGTTCTCATTCTCCTCAGATACAAAGCCTGACACTTGATATCTATTTATTGTTTGGTCTTTCTAGATTATTGCAGTGGAATTTGTTGTTTATTAATTATAAAGTATACTTGTCATATCAATTTGAAGATGAAGAAACTCTGCTAAAGATGTTATAAATACAATATTCCAAAAATGATATTAGTAGAGCTAAAAATGTATCAGTTTCCTAATTAAAAAGTCACTTAATTCACATCAATACTTAGCACAGAGTTTATGCTATAATGGCATATTTTTTTCTTTATTTCCATTTATCCTTAAAGGTAAGGCCCATCCACAATTATCTTCCACTGTTCTCCAATGTGAATGCTCTAATTCTTACTCCTCATACACACACCATGCTCTTTTCCTCTCTTACACTCTACTCTCATTACTTCTCAACCCCTTCCCTGCCATGCTGCAAGCCCTACATATCTGGGGACAGAACACCCATATACCATCTTAGTTCATTAAGTCACACCTTTACTACCAAACTCTTCCATATCATTCCCTAATGAGTACCCCCTCACTGAGTGTCTACAGCACCTACACTACAAATCAAAGCCTTATATTAATATCTAATCATTCACTGCCTGGAACAGGTGCCCTCATAATTTCAGACATCTATGTCTTGAGTATCCAAGTGTCCTTTCCATTCCTCAGCAACAGATGACACTTCTACTTGATTCGTCTTTCCTACAGCATGGATTCAATTTCAGATGTCTCTTAAATACCCTGAAATTTATGCAAAGTTTTATGCAAATTGTTTTTGAAGAAATGATATATAGCTTTCATCATATTGTTGAATGATCATATGATACAAAATGTTCAAAAACCTCTGCCAAATGATGAGTGCCCATCATTTATACATAAAAAATTGACTTAAAAACTGTCATTTGTCACATAGCAAAATATTAAACCCTACCTAACAAAAAGTTCTAGTTATCTGAACAAGAGTAAAAGAAAGAAGAACCCTCTACTTACTGTGTCCAGAAATTCAAATCCTGGAAACTACTCAACTTTTTTTTTATCTATAGCAGATACATTTTATTTCAGTATAACCCAAGGGTAGAAAAGAAGCAATTGCAGGGTTTTCTATACCATGAAACCATAAACCTTTTCTGTTCTTTAGTACCCTAACGAAATTAATTTCTCTATTAATCCTTATATAAACATAAACATGAGTGCATTTTTAAGAAATTGATAAGAAGTAGAAAAAGATGGGAATATTTAAAGGCAAAAACTAATCTGAGGAATAAAGTTGTGTTCTCTCCGTCACCTGATTATATGGTATAGAAAAAAACAGAATTCATATGTACCAACCTTAATTCTCTCTGCTCATGAAATTATATTTCTATTTGCTAGAAAACATACATCCTGCAGGAATTCTCATATCAAACACACCAAAATTAAAATTAAAAAATAAGTGAACTTTATGAATAATTTGCTGTTATGACATGCTCATGCACAACATTACCTGAGAGGTTTAAGGATTTTACACTATATCTGCATGGTTAGTCTTCTGGCCACCTTAGAGAAGAATTTTCAGGTCTCTCAAAAATAAACTTGCTTTTCTCATCTTTATAGTTGCCTTTTGTTTCTTAAACAAATCTTCACACACTCACATGATTTGTGAATTGCCAAGGCATTTTGTCTCTTCCATCAGAAAACAAATTTTTTATGTCAAACAAAAAAGATTAAGTCACCTACTACTTCTAAGATGCTTTATTTTCCTGTCTTTTAAAGTTAGCATAAAACAATCAGTTTCCAAGCAATGTGGCACTGCTTTCTTTCCTGAAGAGGAAAGGATGACTAACACTTGCCTTTTAACTATCTTTTTATCATGCACTTAGACTTTCATGAAATTTTTCACTATTATAAGATAGGCAGTCTCTTTACGCAAGTACTCCACAGCCTTATGCTTTTTGAATTGACTAATAAAAAATCATTTTATGCTTTCTTTTGGTATCTGGAAAAAATTGATGACTAAAAATTTAGGAGGAGGAAGCCAAGATGGCCAACTAGAAACATGGCTTGTCAGACTGTCCCAGCTGAAAAGTCGAAGGTTGAAGTGAGGAGAGCGCAGCACAGTTGCAGCTCGGATATGGATCACAGGGAGAGACAGCAGAGGTGTCCCAGGGACCCCACTGAGAAGGGATGCAAAGCTGAGAAAGAGGAAGAGAAAGAAGAGAGGACAGCAGCACAGACCTAATCCAGAGAGGCTCGGAGCCCAGTGAAAGCCCCTCCCCTACTTGGGTGACTCTGGCAAGCACCAGGGCAAAAAACTCTCACCCTCTGGGAGAGTGCTATGACAGACCAATAGCCGGCTTTCTTACACCTAGACACCTCCTCCTCAGCATCTCCTCCATTCCTGGCACCACAAAAAGTAATTTTGGCTCAAGCCAGCTTCTAGCTGCAGCCCCTCCCTACCATAGCAACCTCGAGAGTGCTCTGTGCCGAGAAGCCTGTTTCTCTGCAGCTGGGGTGCATTACAGGCCAAGCATGCCACTGAGGGTGGAGCCGCAGCAGCGGTGTTTCATATGATGGCCCGCAGGCAGCTTGGACAGGAGGGCAGACTCAGTGCCCCCGAAGACACGAGAGCAGTACAAGAATATCATGGCCCCTCCACCCCTATAGACACCATGAGAGTGCTCAGTGCTGAGAAGCCTATTTCTCTGGAGTGGGGCACATTCCTGGCCAAGCCTGACACTGAGAATGGAGCCAGTGGCATAACCCAAGAGGTTCATCAAACCTGGTACAACACCAAAAAGGCAACTCAGGACGACCATTCCTCTCCCTGGCATGGTCAGGAACTGATCTATAGGGACTCGGAGACAGGTCCATAAGCCAGCCCTAGTATCCTCAGCTCTCGATTGACAGGCCAGATGAGAAGGAACCAGCAAAAGAACTTAAGAAGTATGAAAAATCAAAGCAAAAGGACACCCCCAAAGAAAACCATAACTCCTTACCAATACTTACCAACCTAAAGGAAAAGATTTAAATGACAGATGAAGAATTTAGAATATGGATTGTAAGGAAGCTCAAAGAAATGCAAGAGAAAACGGAAACCCAAGACAAAGAAGTCACAAAAATAATGCAGGAAATGAATGAAAAAATCTCTAAAGAAATTAAATTATTAAAGAAAAACCAAACAGAACTTCTGGAAATGAAAAATTTATTCAAGGAATTACAAAACAAAGTGGACAGCCTTAAGAATAGGCTAGATGAACCAGAAGAATCTAAGAGCTTGAAGACAACACCTTTGAATTAAACAGGTCAGTCAAAGATAAAAAAAAGAGGAATAAGAGGAACGAACAAAGCCCACAAGAAATATGGGATTATGTAAAGAAAAGGCCTAACATAAGAATCATAGGCATCCCTGAGGGTGAACAAGAAAATACACAAGGGTTGGAAAACCTATTTGAGGGAATAATTGAGGTAAACTTCCCTGGTCTTGCTAGAAATCTAGATACCCAGATACAAGAAGCCCAAAGGACTTCCAGGAGATTCATTGCAAAGAGGCAATCACCATGACACATGGTCATCAGATTGGCCAAAGTAAACATGAAAGAGGCACTCCTACGAGTAGTAAAGTGAAAAAAATCAGGTAACTTATAAAGGAAAACCTATCAGACTAACCGCAG
Organism: Indri indri; assembly: GCA_004363605.1. Taxonomy (NCBI): domain Eukaryota; kingdom Metazoa; phylum Chordata; class Mammalia; order Primates; family Indriidae; genus Indri; species Indri indri. The sequence goes on from RJWJ010010330.1 coordinate 17,785, forward strand.
ACTTCTCAACTTAGACCTTATAAAACAGAAGGGACTGTGGCCCCATTCTCAGTCTTCTCAAACAAAATAATGGCCAGCCTATAATTTTGTATCCTGTAAAACTAAGTTTCTTATATTAATATGAGGGAGAAATAAAGACTTTCTCAGACAAGCAAACACTGAGGAAATTTGTCAAGACCAGACCTGCCCTGCAAGAAGTACACAGAACTGCATTATACACAGATCAATATGATAAACACCTACTAGTGTAAAATCACCCAAAAGACAAAGGTCAGAGCCCAGATAACACAATGGCTCAAGAGGTAAAACAGAGAAATAAAGTTCTACTCAACAGGAAGCAGAGAAATACACCCCACTTATAAATTCTCCCAATAAACCTATATGGCTTGAACTCCTTACTCTGGAGACTCAGGCTGGTGAATGGATACAATACATGAGCCAAGCATCGCTGTCTCCAGGAAACACATCTAACCTGCAAGGACTTATTCAGACTCAAGGCGAATGGATGGAAAATAATATTCCACACAAATGGAAATCAAAAGAAAACTGGTGTAGCCATTCTCATATAACTTAAGTCTTCAAATCAATAAAAGTAATGAAAGACAAAGATGGGCATTATATAATGGTAAAGGGAACAATTCAACAAGATGACATAACAATTCTAAATATTTATGCACCTAACACAGGTGCACCCAGATTCATAAAGCAAAGCCTAGTTCATATAGACAAAATGATAAATGGCAGCAGTGTAATAGCCAGGGACTTCAACATCCCACTGACAGAATGGGACAGATCCTCCAAACAAAAAATAAACAAAGAAACAATGGACTTAAACAGAATTCTAGAACAAATGGGCCTAACACAGAATGATAGAACATTATACCCCAAAACCACTGAATAGATGTTTTTCTTATCAGCTCACAGGACCTTCCCCCAAATTGATCACATCCTAGGCCACAAAACATGTCTCAACAAATTTAAAAAAAAATAGAAATTATACCATGGATCTTCTCATACCATAAAAGAATAAAATTAGAAATCAAATCCAACAGAAACACTCATCTACACACAAAGTCATGGAAACTAAACAACCTACTGATAAATGATAGCTGGGTCAAGGAGGAAATTAAGATGGAAATCAAAAGATTCTTGGAACTAAATGATAAAGGGGACACAAGTCATCAAAATCTGTAGGAAACAGCTAAAGCAGTCCCGAGAGGAAATTTCATAGCCCTAAATTGCCTACATCCAAAAGACAGAAAGATCACATCAACAATTTCATGAATCATCTCAAGGAATTGGAAAAGAAAGAGCAAACCAATCCCAAACCCAGCAGAAGAAAAGAAATTAACCAAGATGAGAGCAGATGTAAATGAAATTGATAACAAAAGAATTATACAGCAGATAAAAGAAACAAAAAGTTGGTTCTTTGAAAAGATAAACAAACCTGACAGGCCTCTAACTAGATTAACCAGGAGCAGAAAAGAAAGGGCTCTAATGAGCTCAATCAGAAATGAAAAAGGAGAAATCTCAACTGATACCATGAAAATACAAAATATCATCTCTGAATACTTCAAAAATCTCTACGCACATGAACTTGAGGAAATGGACAAAGTTTTAGAAACATACAGCCTCCCTAGGCTCAATCAGGAAGAAACAGAATTCCTGAACAGATCAATATCAAGTATCGAAATTGAAGCAGCAATAAAAAATCTTCCAACAAAAATAAGTCACAAACCAGATGGTTTCACACCCAAATTTTACCAGACCTTCAAAGAAGAACTGGTTCTTATACTGAACTAGTTCCTATACTGTTCTGCAGAAGTTATTCCAGAACATCAAGAAGGAAGGAGTCCTCCCCAACTCACTCTACGAAGCCACTGTTACCAGGAAAGGACGTAAGAAAAAAATAAAACTACAGACCAATATCCTTATGAATATTGACATAAAAATTCTCAATAAATCCTCGCAACCAAATTTAGCTGCATATCAAAAAAATCATCCACAACAACCAAAGTAGGCTTCATACTAGAGATGCAAGGGCGGTTCAACATACACAAATCTATAAATGTAATTCACCGCATAAATAGCAGCAAAAACAAAGGCCATATGATCCTCTCAATAGATGCAGAAAAAGCATTTGATAAAATCCAGTGACCTTTTATAATAAGAATGCTTAACAAAATAGGCATAGATGGGACTTAACTCAAAATGATAAAAGCCACATATGACAAACAAACCCAGAGCCAACATCATACAGAATGGGGAAAAGTTGAAAGCATTATGCCTAAAAGTTGGAACAAGTCAAGGATGCCCACTGACACCACTCCTATTCAACATAGTGCTGGAAGTCCTAGCCAGGGCAATCAGACAAGAGAAGAATATTAAGAGTATCCAAATCAGGAGAGAGGAGGTCAAATTACTGCTCTTCACTGACAACACGATCTTGTATTTTAAAAAACCCAAAGATTCTACAAAGAGTCTCCTGGAATTGATAAACAAATTCAGCAAAGTTTCAGGTTACAAAACCAGTGTATACATATCAGTAGCATTCATATATGCCAACAACAATCAAGCTGAGAACCAAATCAAAGACCTAATACTTTTCACAATAGCAACAAAGAAAATAAAATAATTAAGAATATACATATATATGTATTTTTTGTGTGTGTGTGTGACAGTGTTTTGCTCTATTACCCGGGCTAGAGTGCTGTGGCATCAGCCTAGCTCACAGCAATCTCAAACTCCTGGGCTCAAGAAATCTTCCTGCCTCAGCCTCCCAAGCAGCTGGGACTACAGGCAAGTACCACCATGACTGACTAATTTTTTCTATTTTTAGTAGCAATGGGGTCTCGCTCTTGTTCAGGCTTGTCTCAAACTCCTCACCTCAAGCGATCTTCCTGCCTTGGCCTCCCAGAGTGCTAAGATTATAGGCATTAGCCACTGTACCCAGCCCAGGAATATATTTAACTAAGGAAGTGAAAGACTTCTACCGGGAGAACTACAAAACACTGAGGAAGGAAACTGCAGAGGACATAAACAGATAGAAAAATACATCATGCTCATGGATGGGCAGAATCAACATTGTTAAAATGTCTATATTACCCAAAGTGATCTACAGACTCAATGCAATCCCCTTTAAAATACCAATATCATTTTTCATAGATCTAGGAAAAATAGTTCTACACTTTGTATGAACCAGAAAAGACCCCGAACAGTGAAAACAACCTCAGGCAATAAGAACAAATCAGGAGGCATCACTTTTCCAGACTTCAAGCTATACTACAAGGATACAGTAACCAAAATAGCATGGTACTGGCACAAAAACAGAGACATAGACCTATGGATTAGAAGAGAGAACCCAGATATAAAACAATCCTCATATTGCCATGTGATCTTTGACAAAGCAGACAAAAACATACACTGGGGAAAAGAATCCCTATTCAATAAATGGTGCTGGGAAAATTGGATAGCCACATGTAGAAGACTGAATCAGGATCAGCACCTCTTACCACTCACAAAAATTAATTCACAATGGATGACTTAAGACATGAAACTATAAGAATTCTAGAAGAAAATGTTGGAAAAACTCTTCTAAATATTGGCCTAGACAAAGAATTTATGAAGAAGACCCCAAAGGCAATCACAGCAACAATAAAAATTAACAAATGGGACTTGATTAAACTACAAAGCTTCTGTACAGCCAAAGAAACAATCAATAGAGTGAATAGACAACCTACAGAATGGGAGAAAATATTTGCATGCTATACATCTGATAAAGGGCTGATAACCAGAATCTATAAAGAACTCCAGCAATTCAGCAAGAAAAAAATCAAACAACCCCATTAAAAAGTGGGCAAAAGACATAAACAGGACCTTTTCAAAAGAAGATAGACTAATGGCCAAAAAACATGAAAAAATGCTCAAAGTCTCTAATCATCAGGGAAATGCCAATCAAAACCACAATGAGACATCACTCCACCTCAGTGAGAATGGCTTTTATCAAAAAGTCCCAAAACAACAGATGCATGAATGTGGAGAGAAGGGAACACTTATACATTGTTGGTGGGACTGAAAACTAGTACAAGCTCTGTGGAAAATAATATAGAGATATCTCAAAGAACTAAAAGTAGACCTACCATTTGATCCAGCAATCCCACTATTGGGTATTTATCCAAACAAAAAATGTCATTTTATCAAAAAGACATGTGCATGTAAATGTTTACTGCAGCACAACTGACATTTGCAAAGATGTGGAATCGACCCAAGTGCCCATCAGTGTATGAGTGGCTTAATAAAATGTGGTATATGTATATTATGGAGTACTACACAGCCATAAAAAGAAAGGTTAACTAATACCTTTTGTAACAACCTGGATGGAACTAGAGACCATCCTTTTAAGTGAAGTATTGCAAGAATGGAAAAACAAATACCACATGTACTCACTATTAATTTGGAACTAATCGATCAACACCTATGTGCATATATGGTAGTAAAACTCAATGGAAACCAAGTAGATGGGCGGGGTAAGAAGAAGACAGGTAAATTTACACCTAACAGGTACAATGCACTCTACTTTGGTGATGGGTACATTTATAACTTTGACTTAAACTGCACAAAAACAAATCATGTAATCAAAACATTTGTACCCCCATCATATTCTGAAAAAAAAAAGAGTGGAACAGAATGAATGGCATATAAAACCCATTGCAAACACAGTAGCCATCGACATCAATGCATGATGATGAAGAGTCACATAGCAGCGTCCTCCATGAATCGAGTGCATTAGGTGTTTACTAACTGTTGACTTACAACCCTGGGAACTAAGAAAAGGATAACAAACTTTTTTTTTTAAATCATATGTCTTTACTCTAAGGAGACTGAACCTGCATGGTTATGGGATGACAAAAATCATATTAAAAAATAAATAAATAAAAGTAAACATCAAAATAAATAAAAATAAACATTTAGAAAGAATGAATTCTAATCACAGAATACATGCATTTATTCTTTATTATGTTGACGACATAGGCACCACGTTTTAGATGTACAATGTTATATGGTCTCAGAGTCATAAATAAAACACTGTTATCGACCAGGTGGATTTATCACTTTTCAAAAATACAATCTCACCTGATTAAGTGAGGTGGTATCCTTAAGTATAGCATCCGGAGGTCTATTAGGTATGGCTACAGCTACCTAAAATCAAGACATTAAATGTTAAATCTTAAATACAAAATGTCATTATTCTCTTTACTCAAACTGGCATTTGATAAACAATCATGTTTCAAACATAATACACTCTGCAAATTGTACAAAAGAGTTTTTTAAAAATATATTTTATGTTTGGGCGATAATGACGTTTGAAAGTTCATAACTCCTAGCTTCATATGCACTATGATTTCCCTGAAATGACATTTTTTAATTAAAGAATTACATAAACAGATCCATTCTCCAGGCCACAAAGGAGAAAAAGTTAAGGACATTTTCTCCCTATGTAAAAGATGATGACAACTATAAAAATTTGACACACAATTCAAATCTAAATTAATTCAGTCTTTAAAACTGGTCCTTTTGACCCCTACATAATTTCATTTGTCATCTTAACAAAATAATTATTTTAAACTCAGTTACCAAAAAGATTTTGAATTATTATGATCCCTTCATGCTAACATTTAAAACTAGTATTTGATGAAAACTTTGCAGCATCTACAAAGTAAGTAGCTGAGCACAAATTTATGGCAGATGTAAACCAAAGCAAAGATAAAAACATTCTCATCAGTTGAATTATATTCAAGTAGCTAGTATCTACTTTTAAATAATTTATAACAGGGGTAAAATTATATTATTCACTTATTCTCTATTAAGTAAATTTTCAGCAATAAAGTCAGCTTTTATTCTTTTAAAGCGTTAAGGAATTAGTGGGGTTTTTATTGCTAAAATGCCCAGTTTAGATACATTCTCAAATTTATTTTCACAAATCCCCCCAAAAACGTGATAATAAATAAAAGATCATAGGGAAAGTTCCTGCTTCTAAAAAGAACAAAAGGCTACCATTTTTCAAAAGCCACTGCATGAATTGTACCCCTTCTTTGTTTCAATTGCATCCAGTGTATTTTATAAGTTATATTCATAAATTTATTTTCAGTTCATTCTAAGTTTTGGAGAACCTGACTTCATTCTTTAATCAGAGGTCCTGAGCAGTCTTTTAAATTTTTTGAGAACTGGGAACTCTCTGAACCTGTCCTAGTTCTGAGGAGTGCCCTATAAAAAATTTTAAAAAGAAAAAGAAAAAAAATGCTGAGTATCCTTTATTCCACAAAATCATTTGTAAGCCACGGCCATAGAGATATGTGTGAAGGGTATGTAAGACAGACAGTGTTGCCATAACAGCTTTACTATTAACAACAGCAACCAGTGTATGCACACAGCTTGGCATCAGAGCTTACTTTCTCTCAAAGTAACTAATGATGCTAGTAAGAAATTTCTGTTTAATTATTACAATAATATCTAGAGGAGTACCTAGAGAATGGGATTTAATTTAGATTCTGCTGGTATACAATACTTCATTGTTGCCCAGTATTAAAAAAGAACATACAGTTAAAAAGGAAAAACAAATAACATGTTGTATTTACTTCATCTAATAGTCTCAGATTTTTCCCTTTCTGACATCTTCACTAAAAGCTTCAAATATTTAAGAGTGAATATAATATTTCTAAGCTTTCCATTGAGACAAGGCCACTGAGTATGCTTGTGAAGTGCACAACTTGCATTAGGGCTCTTAACAACTCATAAGTTGCTACCTATATATAGATAAAACCCCACATAAAAAATTCTCATCTAATAGCTGTCAAGGTAATTTTCCACATATAAAATAAATGATCACAAAATTTTTAAAATGTGGGCCCCAAACATGGTTTTCATATAGTATTCATCAATATTACTTTTTAAATAGCTTTATTAAGACATCATAATTCACATGTAATTTACCCATTTAAAATGTACAATCCAATAGTTTTTAGTATATTCACAGAGTTGTGCAACCATCACCAGAATCAACTTTAGCACATTTTCACCTCCCCAAAAAGAGACCCTATACCCATCAGCACTCTCCATTGCCCCCTTTCTTTTCCAGCCCTTGGCAACCTCTAATCTATTTTCTGTCTCTATATATTTGCCTAACTTGAATATTTCATATAAATGGAATTACATAATATGTGGTCACTTGCTATCAGCTTGAAGAATTTCCTTTAGTATTTCTTATAAGGCACTATTGCTAGCAATAAATTCTCTCAGTTTTTGTTTATCTAGCAATGTCTTTATTTTGCATTCATTTTAGAAAGACAGTTTTGCTAGTTATAAGATTCTTGGTTGACAGGGTTTTTTTTGTTTGTTTTCATTTCAACATTCTGAATATACCCCACTTGTCTTTTGGCCTCCACTGTGCCTGAGAGAAGTCAGAAGTCAGCTATTAATCTTACTGTGGTTCCTTTCTAAGCAGTGAGTCATTTTTCTCTTGCTATTTTCAAGATTTTCTCTTTGCTCCTGGCTTTCCATATTTTTACTATGATGCACAGAGTGTAGATCTCTTTGTGTTAATAATCTATTTGGAGTTGATTGAGCTTCTTGGATGTGAGGATTAATGTTTTTAATCAAAGCCATTATTTTTTCTAATTTTTGTTCTCCCCCTTTCTTTCTGATATACCCATTATGTGAATGTTAGTATACTTAAGGGTATCCCACTTTTCTCTGAGTCTATTCATTCTTTTTTTATTTTTTTTCTCTTTGTTCTTCAGATTGCACAATCATTATCAATCTATCTTCAAGTTTTTTTCATTCTTTCTACCATCACTTCAAATCTACATTTGGGCCGCTCAACAGTAATTTTTTTATTTAGTTATTATACTTTCAGCTCTAAAATTTCTATTTGGTTCTTTTTATAATTTATATCTATTTATTAATATTCCTTATTTGATGAATCATTATCATCATACTTTCCTTCTTTAAGCATGGCTTCTTTTAGTTCTTTAAACATATTTACATAGCTGCTTTGAAGACTTTGTCTACTAAGTTCTCTCAAAGGCAGTTTCTGTTGCTTTTTTTGTTTTTGTATTTTCTTCCTGTCTATGGGTCACACTCTCCTGTTTCCTCCATGTCTTATAATTTTTGTTGATAACTGGACACTTCAGATAATACATTATAACAACTCTGGATACCGATCTCCCTCCCAGAGATTGCTGTTATTATTTATTTGTTTAGTAACTTGGCTAGACTATTTTAGATAAGTCTCTTTCTCCCACGGCACACAGTCTCTGACATTCCTTCTCAGAGGGTACACCGTGAGTAGGCACACAGTCTCCCTGGGATTACACTGGTTTTAGCAGGGCTTCCTTTGTCTCTCCCTGATGTCTCTCTATTAAGCTCTCTGCCTCTTTCAGTATCATACCCAGTTAGTAGGTCTCCACTAATTGCCAGATGACCGTTCTATAATTTTCAACAATGTCCTGGTGCATAAATTGTTCTACAATCTGATCCAATTAAATTCAGCCCTCTTTTCAGGGGTGGTCTTTGAGACCAGTCTCTGAGCTTTGTCCTTTGTCACCACAATCCCTGGAGGGCTTTTCTTAGCTGCCTCTTTCCTAGTTCTTTCTGGTAAATTTCTAGCGGGGCTACACTTTAGCTTCCTGCTCTCATGGAACTATCAACCTTCTCTTAATTGCTTATCACTACAGTCACCTTGTTTTTGAGGGCACCCTTATGCTTGAACTTCCAAACAATTCCAAAAAAAAGTCAGTTTCCTCGAGAAGAGCTTCAGAGCTCTCTGTTATTACACCTTCCCTCTCCCCCTAGGCAAAACTTCTGTCCCAGTGCTGCAAAGATAGGGACAGGAATAGTGGCATACTTCTCTCCAGGTGGCACCCTTGCTTTACGAGAAGGTAGCTGGGGATGGGTGGTAGCTTCTGGTCTTCTCAGGTTGCCCTTCCAACCATAAAACCTCCACCCTATGGGAAAGCGGAAGCAGGGGCAATTAGGGCCCCAGTATGCTCAGCCTGCCATGGGTGGGGTAGAGTTTCCATACTATAAGTGAGGGCTGGATGGAGAAATAGAACCCTACAAGTCAGCCACTTTTGCCTGGAATAGAGTACCTGCAATTCAAAGCTGGTGGCGAGAGGTTTGGAAAAGCTAGTGGCCTGCCCCTCCCAGAAAGATAGCATGGCCCTATACTGGGAGCTGAAGGCAGAGAGATCCTGTGTTCTGGACTGCACATGCCTGAGGTACAGCTTCCATCCTGCTAAGCCAGGGGAGGAGGGAGGAAAGGAGAGGGCTGAAGCTCAAATGCCACAGATTCTCACTGTTCTTAGCAAAATGTAGTAGATTTTCTTGAATAAATGTTTCTTCATTTGCTGTACACCCTTAGGACAATTTCCAGAGACTTTAAATGGTTGTTCGTAAATAATTTTTTACAAGTTATGGTTGTTTCGCTGGCAAGAGGTTCCAAGAAGTTCCTCATGCCACTATTCCAGAAGCTGTCTCTCAATATTGCTTTAAATAATACTTCATTTACTACAGATGAATATAAACTACAGTACAATCTTATTACCTCAAATAACTTAGAGGTAAAGGCCACATTAAATTAATTTAAAACCCAAATTATAAAATATTTTTAGGAAAAATGTTTTTAGAATTTGAGAACTAAAGAATAACTAGAATTGTCATATGCAAGAGAAATTGAGGTCATTTTATGAATGGAGATTTTAATTTACACAAGGATCACTTGTGTTAGGTTTCTCTAAAAATTTTTGAGTGCTATCAAGACTGTACGAGAAAGTAACAATATTCCCATAATTATCTCAGGTATATTATATAGATCATCTTTAACTTAGCTATATATACACATATATATACATATATATTGCTTTTCTATATATAAAATATGTTATCGATAAAATTTATTAACATAAACAGCACTTCAAATCCAAGGGATACATTCTAATTCAAGATGTGGATTACTGAGTCTCTACTATACTCTACGAAATCACATACATGGTAACATGATAAGCTCAAAACACAACTGACCCTTAAACACTACACAGAGGTTAGGAGCATTGACCCCTTGTGCACTCCAAAATTCACATGTAACTTTTGACTCCCCCACAGTTTTTAAATATTAGTATTTAAAAACTAATAGCCTACTATTGACCAGAAGACTTACCAATAACACAGTCAATTAACACATATTTTATGTTATAATATATGTGTTATATACTGTATTCCTACATTAAAGCTAGAGAAAAGAAAATATTAAGAAAATCATAAGGAAGAAAAAATATATTCACTATTCATTAAGTGAAAGCAGATCATCATAAAGGTCTTCATCCTTGTCGTCTTCACATTGAGTAGGCTGAGGAGGAGGAGGAAGAGGAGCTGGTTTTGATAACTCACAGGTAGCAGAGATGGAAGAAAATCCATCTGCAAGTAGACCCACGCATTTCAAACCCATGTTGTTCAAGAGGCAACTATACAGATAAGAATCTTTAACTGTATATATATTGTACTTATAAAGCCATGGCCTACCTTGGCTTTGTCTGATGTCCGTTTTCCACCAAAGCCTCCAGAGCCAACAAGAAAGACAGAGAACTGATTATAGCATATAAGTTCCTCCCCAGAATAAGAATAGACTGAAAAGTAAACAAAAGAAAAAATAAAAGGCGTTTTTAGCAAAAGACATAACTAGTTAGCCAAGATATGTTCAACAATTCCTTTAAAAGTTTCAAAAACAAAATCCAATCACTAAAAGGGTTCTGTAATTTAGAGATGCCCAAGGTTGGATTACAAAGTATTTGTTTTAATGCATTCACTACCAGTCTCTCAAAGCAAAGAAGAGGTGCTTCACAAATCCTTTCTTAATTATGAAATAGCAGTTTCTTTCATTTCTTCTGAAACCTGCCCAACTGCCATTCATATTTAAATTCTTTTTATCTCAAACTTTCAAACAATCCCCCTAGAAAGTACAGGTAACCACACTAAAACTTTCAAACATTCTGCCAAAGCACCCAAGAACATGGAATGTAAAAAATGAAACAAGCGGGGCCAGGCGCGGTGGCCCACGCCTGTAATCCTAGCACTCTGGGAGGCCAAGGCGGGTGGATTGTTTGAGCTCAGGAGTTCGAGACCAGCCTGAGCAAGAGCAAGACCCTGCCTCTACTAACAAAATAGAAAGAAATTAGCTGGACAACTAAAAATATATATATAAAAAATTAGCTGGGCATGGTGGCACATGCCTGTAGTCCCAGCTACTCAGGAGGCTGAGGCAGTAGGATTGCTTGAGCCCAGGAGTTTGAGGTTGCTGTGAGCTAGGCTGATGCCACGGTACTCTAGCCCAGGCAACAGAGTGAGACTCTGTCTCAAAAAAAAGAAACAAGTGGGAATAAAGGTATAAACCACATGAGGGCAGCATTTGTGGCTATTCTGCTCACTATTATGTTCCTCAGCAATTAGAATAGTACCTGGTACCAAAAAGACCCTAATGAATGTTTATTAAATTAATTAATGAATCAGTGAATAAATTATGTGAATGAAGAATTTAGCAAACAAGTAATGAATGAATAAGTCAGCTGTCCCTCTATTTACCGACTGATTTACTAGTCAGAGTTTGAGTATTAGCTCTAGCTCTAGAAAACTAGAAATATAATTTTGAATTGCATACTAAAGAAAAATATATTCAGAACAAAAAAATAAGGAAATGAATGGTAATTTGTATTTAAAATAAGATTTTTATCTTTATCATATAGGAAACAGGATATCTAATTTCATCTATACTTTATCTACAAATTCTAATATATTATGACCCATTATCAAGTTGTAGTTGAATAAATGGAATAAATCAAGAGAGAATAATAAAAATTAATGCAAGGTTTCTATAGGACTTTTGTTTTGTGATATGTTACATTTGGTACAATGGCGAGAAAACTAAAAGAGAACCAGGAGAACTGTAGTAAAATGTTGGCCAACATCTGGAATGACAAATATGAAAACCTAAAAAAAGAAGAGAGAATAAGAAGAGGAAGAGAAAAAGGAAGAATAGAGGAGGAGAGAGAACATACATAATAATTAAGAGCATCAAAAATGTTCTCAATAGATTATTAAGTAAAAACAAGGTAAATTCTAAAACATATGCAATATAACCTATATATTTACAACAAAAATGATAAAGCCTATATTCCAGATATCAAACAATATTAAATTTACCACTGTCCTTTATTTCCAAAATTAAAAATATCTACTTATTTTGTTCTTAAACTTTAACATAAATTTTAAGCAATGTATCTTTACCTTATATTTAATTACTAGCATTTCAACATTTATTAAATTATTATCATCTTTTGTTCCCATTGCAAACAAAGTAGCTACGGTGTTTAAACCACATTATAAGTTCATTCAAGTCTAGAATTTATAAAAGCACAAGTCTAAGAACCTAACTACCGGCCAGGAGCAGTGGCTCACGCCTGTAATCCTAGCACTCTGGGAGGCCGAGGCGGGCGGAGTGTTTGAGCTCAGGAGTTCGAGACCAGCCTGAGCAAGAGCGAGACCCCGTCTCTACTAACAAAATAGAAAGAAATTATCTGGACACCTAAAAATATATAGAAAAAATTAGCCAGGCATGGTTGCACATGCCTGTAGTCCCAGCTACTTGGGAGGCTGAGGCAGGAGGATCGCTTGAGCCCAGGAGTTTGAGGTTGCTGTGAGCTAGGCTGACGCCACGGCACTCACTCTAGCCAGGGCAACAGAGTGAGACTCTGTCTCAAAAAAAAAAAAAAGAACCTAACTACCATTTATAAGAATAATTCAGTGGTCAAACATGTTCCAAGTTCCAAACAGCTAACATAGAAAAGAATATCCACAACGCAGCCTATTTACCAATTGAGGGCTATCTAATATTCCTTCCTGCCAAAAACATACTCCAGCAAGCTTCATTCTCCACTACATTCTCCATACAAGACACTACATGCTCCATACAAGACACATTTCTCATCTGTGTGCTCTGGTTATATTGCTGTAAACTCACTGAAATGTCCTGCCCTCCCAGCCCTATCCCAAGTCTACTTTCTTCTCCCTCTCTTCCCTTATTTTTCTTAAAGAGTTTTAAAATGTTTATCTTGTTTTCTTACAAACTGGAAAACAAATACAAACTTATTAGACAACTTCTCTGGTGAAGTATTATGTTACATACAAAGCCTATCAATCTAACAATTTAATATAAGAACTGTAAATGAGTTACCATCCATAAGAATTACTACACCGGATCCTTTATCTAGGACATCAGCAACAACTGCTTCACATTTTAATTTTCCTAAAATGAAAAGTAAAAGAAATAAGTAGACAGTTTTAAAGACCAAAAATTACTACCATAGGACACGAAAGAATTTAATATAAGGTCATCAAAACTAAAAAATTATGGCTTAAAATAATTTTCCTTAAATCACTAGAAAAAAATAATTCAACAATAAAAGCAATCAGAATACCTGAGTCACTAAAAATTTGAAACACCAATATTTCTGATAAATTAGATTTTTTAAAAAAATAATCATTTTCAATGTCAATGATTCCTCTTGGTCTCTTTTCACTCTGTCATTCAACAAACATTTTTTGAACACATAGCAATACCATTTACCCATTCTTTCTCAAATCTCTCTCCACTGACTCAAGAGACATTGTTTCTGATCACTCTGTTCTTTTGTGGATTATTTTTCCCATCTTTTAACTGGTGATGTCTTGATAGATTATCACTGTCAGGGGATGAACTCATCAACTTTCTCCCAAAACCTGCTTTTCTCTTTTGTTCTCTATACAAATGAATATTACTATCCATCCAGCTGCCAAGCCAAACGCTTGAGCATCATCCCTGACTCATAAAATAGAGAGTCAGCACATGGCAAGACTTAAGTATGTGGGAATTGACAGATGCTACATAATACTAAAAACTTGTTACTTCATCCTGAAGTCTATGGATAGCGATGTGGCGTTTTAGAGAGGTGGCAAACATATTTGCAGTTTGGAAATAACATTCTGGCTGCAGGGAGGTGAATGGACCTGAAGGGAACGAGAATGAAGGCAGAGAGAACACTTAGAAGGCAGGAGATGAACAAAGTAAAAAACAAAGAACCGGAAGTAGATGTGGATGGAAATAGAAGGACTCTAGATGTATTTAAGGGAGAAAGTCAAAGAAGTTAGTAACTTTATGGATATAAAAGACAGTAAAAGAGAAGTCAAGCACTACAAAGATGAGCCAGAGTGATGCTTTCCAAAATTCAAATCTGTTCATGTAACTCTCTCCTGCTTCAAGTCCTTCAGTGACTATCCGTTGTCTTTAGAATGAAATCCAAACTTCTTAACTTGACTTTGGAGGCCATTCAAGACCCTTCTTACCTCTCTACTCTCATTTCTTACTACCCTCCCCAACTGGCCCTTAAGGAAGCTTGAACTATTTTCAGTTTCCCAACAGCCAATGCTCTTTCTCACTTCCGAACCTATATACATAGCGTTTCCTTTGCTTGAAACATTTTTCATTCTCCTCTTTACATGGTTAACCCCTAATTCATCCTTCATGTCTCAGCTTAGAGTTCCTCTCCACCAAGAAGCTTTCCTCAAACCCAAGTTGGATTCCAGATTAGAGACCTTCCTATGTGCTCCTGTGCCACACTTACGCTTCTCCTATTAAAATGTATTATGTGATGTTCATCATTGCCACTGCCTTCAGACAGACATTAAATTCTATATAAGCAAGGATTATGTCTTTTTCATGGTTTTATTACCAACTCTTAGCAGAATGCCTGGCACATAATAGATATTTAATAAGTATTCAATGAGTGAATAATTAGACAAATCATTTTCTTGCTACACTTTTCTATAGTTTCCAAATTTTCAATAAGCAAATATTATTTTATAATTTTATAAAAATCTACATAAATATGAGTACTTGGGAAAAAAGGTTAAATCTATCCTAACAATCAGAACCACACCTCCATGGGATTTCATTTTGGAAATTGACATAATAATTACATTTGCATAATGCTTAACCATTCAAAAGCACTTTTACACGTGCTAATATTTGATGGTCACATATTCCCTGCGAGAGAATCAAGGTTGATAACACTATCAATCTCATTTTCCAGATGAAATAAAGTAACATTTTATACTAATAAATTATCTTGAGCAAGAAGTGATTCTAATAAAGACAGACACTAACTAGAAACATAATATTGACCAAAGTCTTGAATCAGAAAATCTAGAGACCAGCGTATCTTGAGACAGAACATGTCTGGTCCATGAAGGAAAATAAAATGCTGCTGTCAGGTTTCTTTCACTCCATCTAATGGTTATTTTGAAGATGATGAAGACAAGTCAGCCTATGATACTACTACTGTACCTAACAAATGAGCCATTAAGAGATGCTGACATCAGTTTCCTGATGCTTGAGGCCCTATGTCTAACTAATTGGTGTGTTTTATGGAAAGATTATAAATAGGAGTCATGCAGTTTAAAAGGTTCCAAACCACAAGTATGTCAAATTTTGAACACTTAACATTTACCAGAGAGTATGCCTTAAAACTACATGAAGAAAATGTATAGGTGGGCTACTGAAGAAAAATAATTCATGAGAAATATAACTTGAGGCTAAGGAGATTAAAAAAAAAAAACAGTTAAGAAAATTATCATCCACACCTACCTATTCATATCATTGTTCAATTATAATTATTCTGGAGCATACGTCTAACTCTCTTTTCATATTTTAAAATCCCTAAAGGCAGAAACCCATCTTACACATTTCTACTTCCCTTATAACAATGGTTCCCAAATGAACCAGTTAGGCTAGTTGCCTATGAAACATGCACAGAGCTTCCTAGCTGCTGCCACCATCACCAACAATACCATCATACCACGTATACACAGGCAAACGCAAACACACACAAAATCTCCATGGCTGACTTCTAGAATCTATATTTTATTTAAAATAACAGGTAATATCCAGTGAAAATGGCTTTTATAAAAAAGTCACAAAACAATAAATGTTGGTGTGGATGCGGAGAGATAGGAACACTCACACACTGCTGGTGGGACTGCAAACTAGTGCAATCTCTGTGGAAAGTAATATGGAGATACCTTAAAGAGATACAAGTAGAACTACCATTTGATCCAGCAATCCCATTACTGGGCATCTACCCAAAAGAACAACAGACATTCTATAAAAAAGACACACGCGCTCGAATGTTTATAGCAGCACAATTCACAATCGCAAAGATGTGGAAACAACCCAAGTGCCCATTAATACATGAGTGGATTAATAAAATGTGGTATATGTACACCATGGAGTACTATTCAGCTATAAGAACCAACGGTGGTATAGCACCTTTTGTATTTTCCCGGATAGAGCTGGAACCCATTCTACTAAGTGAAGTATCCCAAGAATGGAAAAATAAGCACCATATGTACTCACCAGCAAATCGGTTTCACTGATTAACACCTAAGTGCACATATAGGAATAACATTGATCGGGCATCAGGCAGATGGGAAGGGGACGGGGGAATGGGTACATACAAACATAATGAGTGCGATGCACACCGTCTGGAGGATGGACATGCTTGAAGCTCTGACGGGGGGGCAAGGGCAATGTAACCTAAACATTCGTACCCCCATAATATGCAGAAATAAAAAAAAAAATCAATAAAAAAAAAGAATAGATTAAAAAAAAATAACAGGTAATATAATGTACTAACTCAAGTGATGGTGGTATGCAGCCAGGTTAGAAAATTATCTACCACCTAATACTGTGTTTTGCAAATAATAGATATCAAGCAGATATATGATGAATGTAAATCATCACAAACTGTGCAGTGTCTCAGATAAAAAGAGCTATTTGAAAACTTAAGCTATAATACACTGAAATAAAGCTATTTAGCTTTAAACAATAAAAATCTCAAATTTTTAAGTAAAATAGAAAGGTTTAAGTCTGAGCTACTTGCTGACCTTCATATTATATAAAGTAAAATGATATATAAAACATTCCTTTTTGTATTTTACCACCTCATATGGCCAGTTTATAATCAGACAACATTCTGACATCAAAGGAAAGAAATTATAAAAAATCAAATTATAGTGAGAAATAAAAAAAGATTTGCTAAACAAGAAAGATATTATTGAGATAAGTAAAAATGATTATTAAGGCAGACTTGGTTTTATGTTCTCCAAAAGAAAACAGGAAAGAAATTAATTATAAGAAATTCTGTATCTATTAACAATTTGCTTTATGAAAATCAGAATCAAGATAAATACCTTAGAAAAGAATGAAAGAAAGAAAAACAATAATCATGGGAATCATAACTGATTATATACAATTACTGAATACAATCACTAAGTTTAGAACACACATAAACACATACATTCCTTTCAGTTGTTAATAATATATGTACAATAGAGATAAATTGGTAGTATTATGAAATAATTTATTTTAAGACTATTAAAAGACAAATTTCAAGGTAACCAAAACAGGTACTAGTTAACATCAATCTACTCTAATGGTTTACATGCATGTAATAACTTGTAATATGTTTTATTAGGTCACTCTATGCCAATTTAACACAGTAACACTATTTCAGAAGGTTAATCAGAAAATAAAATTACAGTATTATGAAATTACTATATCAAGAACTCACCTGCTCTGGGAAGTGGTTTATATAACTCCAAGTATTGCTCCCCGTGAAGGACCTATGTTGCAGTAAGCAAAATTTTATTAGAAAACTTTCTTGCTCCACAGGTTCTGCTGTGGATATGGCTAATCACAAGTGACATTTTACTGTCCACATGCTCACATTACCTCTCCTCAAATGATCTATCTCAGTTTGGCTTCTACTTCTTAGTCATGTGATTTAAAAATAATCAGGCTCCCAATCTAAAGACAGTCAGCTCTTTTGAAACAGAGATAATATATTTGTGTTCTTTCTTGGCATTCATAAATCATTGTTAACTGATAATTATGGGATCATTTGCCAATAGAGACACTACACCAGGCTGTATTCCTAGTGCTTATCACAATGCCTGGAACATACTGGGCATCCAATAAATATTTGTTGAATAAAAATGAACAAATGGGCCAGTGCTAGTAATTTCTGGTCACACACACCAAATACAAATGATACACCTAAAACACAAAGAAATGCCTTACAATCAGGTTAAAAATAAAAGCAAGATCAATCTCAACATTCTTTTTGCATAATATCTTGCAAATTTTCCACAAAGAATAGATACTAAGGACAGTGTGTAACTTAACAGCCACTGAGCCTCAATGTATCAAAGCAAGAATACACTAACATATGCAGGAAAACAATAGGATAGGAAAACAAAAACCTGACCCACACACTCAAATGACCACACTACACTGAAGTGGGACAGCTTCCCAGTCTTCCTCAGAACCCAGAAAGAAAAAAAGGGGGAAGGGGCTGATCAAAAGATAAATGAAGGTCTGCCTCACTGTGTCATAGAGCCTGCAAACTCAAGGTTAAGAAGACTGTGATTCAAATTCCAAGATGGCTATCATTCCCCACCACAGAATATTATATTAACACTATCTATTATTTCTAACTCTTAGAGGAAATTTTGAAACCCACGTTTTAATTTTTTGCACTTACATTATCTAAACAGAGACCAGTATAATACCATGGGAGAGTGACTGAAAAAGCAAATTGTCCAGCACATAGTTCTCACTTTTTCCCCAACTTCATCAAGTACTCTAATAAAATAGGTTGCCATCAACGCAGATCAGCAATGGGCTAATTGATCCACCAGGAAATGGGTTCTCCAATCAGTCAAAGACACAGAAATCAGCTCATAGCTCCACGATTTAAAAATTATTGCTAGGCTCATAAACCAAACTTTACTTCAAGAAATAAAATATACCCTACCTCAAAAGATTTCTCACAGTTGCTCACTCCTTCCTTCTTAAAACTCTTAACTCATTTAGCTTCTCAAATACCATATTCTCCTGCTATTCCTCGTACCTCACCAGCCATTCCTTCTCAGTCTCTTTTGCTAGTTCCTCTGCATCTCTTCACGCTCTAAACGCTGCAGGGCTCCTAAACTGAGGCCTCTTCTCTATTTGTACTCACACGTTAGGTGACTTCATCTAGTCTCAAGTCTTTAACATCACCTAAATGCCACGGACCCCAGTTAGATCTCTCCCCCAGACTCATATATTTAACTGTTCATTTTACATCTGCACTTAAATGTGTAATAAGCATCTCAAACTTATCCAAAACTAACTCCTGATCATTCCCACCTTAAAATAAGTGCATGTGTAACTACTATGCATATTAAATACATTGTATATTATATACATATGTGTATTTAGATAGATAGATAGATAATCCCAGTTGTCTAGAACACCTTCATCTTTGACTCCTCTTTTCTTACCCTCACATCCAGCACTTTTACTTAGATTATTATACTAGACTCTTAACTGGTTTCTCTGCTTTCATGCTTCCCATACAATCTATCTTCCACACGGCGGCAAGCTTGAGCCTGTGAGTGAACACAGCCAGATCACGTCACTCCTCAGCTCAAAAAGCTACAAATGGCTTCCCAGGTTAATCAGAGTATAAGCCAAAATCCTTACAGTGACTACAAGGCCCTCTTCTCCTACCATTGCCCCCTTGCTCAGTCTACAGCTATACTGGCCCCCCTTGCTGTTCCCAAAACAAGCCAAGGATGCACCTACCCCAGGGCCTTTTATACTTGTTCTCTCTGCCCCAAATATTCTTCCCACAGATAATTACCTGGCTTGCTCCTTCACTAATATCATGATATCACAATATCATTACCATATCCATTTTATACATAAGGAAAACGAAGCCTAGAGAAGTTATTTACCCTTGGTCAAATAGCAAGTAAATGGCAGAGAGAGCATTAATAACATTGTGCCAGGGTTATGGGACTATATATAATTGTTACTCTCTTCTTTTTGCTGGCTTGTTGTATGTATGTATGCATGTATTTATTTATTTATTTATTTATTTATTTATAGACAAGTTCTCGCCCTGTCGCCCAGGCTGGAGTGCAGTGGCACAATCATAGGTCCTTGAACTCCTAGGCTCAACTGATCCTCCTGCCTCAGCCTCCCAAGTAACTGGGACTACAGGTGCAAGCCACAACACCAGCAAATTTTACTTATTTTTTTGTAGAGACAAGGTCTCACTATGTTGCCCAGGATGTTCTCCAACTCCTGGCCTCAAGCGATCCTCCCACCTCAGCCTCCCAAAGTGCTGGGATTACAGGTGTGAGCCACCACATCTGGCGTTTGCTGCTATTTTAAACAAACTCTCCCCTCTTTTATTCTTAAAAAGAAAAAATCAAAAGATATGCTAAATCTTTACTCCTGAACCAATCATCATAAACTATTTTATAATTACATATAAAAATACATATATACGTGCACATGCTATATACACATACACATAGAGGATATGACATTTATGAATAATATTTAAAGAAACAGAAGAAAAGCAAAATAAGATTTCTTATGCATACCTTTGCAAGGTTGACTGAAAGCCCAGGAATATCTGCTAATCCTCCACCCATTATAGACGTCTGACCCACGACAACTCCAAAGGTAGGCAAACAGGAGAAATCAGAGCTTCCTTCATAAATAAATTTCAAATCTTTTGGATTCTTGACTGATGCTCCCACTCCGAGGGCATACATGATAGTTTGCAGTTCCGTATAAGCAGAAGAAAATGGAGGGAGTTTATGGCCAATAGCTCCAGCCTATAGGATAGTTGCAAAAAATGATTTTTTCATTGATATTTTTGTTAAATTCTTGAAATTTTAACTTTTCAAAACAATTAACTGCTTACATACTTAGTTTTGCTTTTGAAAAGATATGGATATAATGTCAGTGAATTTGATGGGGCATAATTACTTCATTATCTTCGATTTTTTAAAATAGAAACCAATTAGATAATGTGTAGAAAAGGACTTCATTTACAGATAAGTATTTTTTTCTTGCTTGCTTCTTACTAACAGAGAGTATGCCTCATTTTCAACTTTCCTGTCTCTAATCTTGCAACTATCAGCTACCCCAAAATCCAGAAAATAAGGAATTTGTTGTAATTAGGGACAGTACATTGCTCTATAAGATCAAATTTATAAAATTTACTGTAAACAGACAAGCAAAACATGGCTTAAGACATATAAATTTTCCTGCCTCATAATAGTTTTAATTAAAATGAGATTTAACCTGAAGTCCCTTCCTAGAAATGTCCTTTGTCTAATTGGACATTGTATTTTTCTATTCAGTGATGATGTCTAGCTAATGAGTGAAGCACATATTAGGTTATAAAAGAACAATGTCAAATTTTTCAAACACTTCTATCCTAAAGCAGGAATTGGCGAACAAGGGCTAAGAGTGAAAAATATTTTTACAGGGTAGTTAAAAATAAGAAAAACAGGAATAATATGCAACAGAAACAGTATGTGGCCCACAACACCTAAAATATTTACTATATAGCCCTTCACCAAAAAAAGTCTGTAAACCCCTATTGTAAAGTAAAATCACATTTATATACTGAGCATAGTCTTAGGCTTAAAATTTGATTCCGAATTTTCTCTATCTATATGCCTGCCTGGGTCACAAAATACTAGAATCTAATGTGGCAAATAATTTATTTCTTACTATTTATCCAGCACAATTAAAAACAAAAGGATACATACAGGAGACAGTAAATTGGGAAATTTCACAGGAGCTATAACCAGAATTCTATTAGAACTTCTGACATAATGGGAAGCTTTTTACTTGGAGCCATATTGAAATATTTTCAAAATACAATCTATCAATGCTTTCCCTTAAAAGAAATGACCCAGAAGAGCCACTAATACAATATCCTTTTCTGAAAAGTTACAAAAATAATGACTACAGTAGGATTACTAATGATGGTTTTTAAAAAAATGACACTTTGTCTAACTGTACTGAATGAGAGAAAGCAAAAGTTACATTAATATTTGAGCTTAGGTTCATTTAAATTCTATCAATATTTAGCACATATTTTATAAATAAGTTTTATGGTCATTTATGTTTAACAATAACGCTTAGAAAATAATTTTTTGTATGTGAAAAAACTTTTTGGAATTGTTTATGTTAATATTTCGAACAAAGTTTTGCTGATTATAGGCATTTTCAATAAAGAAGCATAAAGCTTTGTGTGTAGTAGGTGAAGGGGAAAACACGGCAAAAAACCTGGAGGATACAATCTCCAGGAGTCATATCATGTCACAGTCCCCCCCCTCCGCACCCCCCCCCCAAACACACATTTCCACATAACTCCAATCCACTTAAAATCAATTTAAAGCTAGGCTTGAAGAGATAAAAGGCCATTAATGGGCAGAATGAGAACTGTACATATGGAAGGTAGATAGGCTGGGCAGGCACAGATATCAAGACTAGCATTAGTTTAGCCTCTAAGTCCTTTTCATCAAGAGTTGAGGTAACTGTTCCCTCTTCCATCCAGTACCTCTCTGAGCTAATTTCCAAATAGCAATGGCGGGGTGGGGGAGGGGGGGGAAGAGGTGGCTAAAGCACCAGTCAGGCAACTAACTTGATTCATCACACCCCCAAAGGGAGACTACCAAAAGTCATAGGCAAGTAAAGAGTATCCCTCTAAAACATTCATGATAAGTTTTCAGCACCTCTGTTTCCAATCATCCAGAAAAGCCAAGGGAGGAAGCTGAGTGGGTTATCTTCCCATTCTCCTAGCCCACTTCGACACTAGGAAAAACTTCATAAACTGACACCCAGTTTCCCCGATCTTTCAAGCCAGTCTTCCTTTAGGGGAAAGAAAAGCATGGTACACTCCAGAGAAATCTTAGAAGAGAAAGAGAAGTTAAAAGAAGAATAAAGTAGTCTAGACAGCTTTAGAATTCAAGAATTGATCCCAAGCCACCTCCTCATGTGGTTGAACTGTCATGAATTCCCTGTATGTCAGAATCAGCCTTGTAAAGTTAATCACAAATGATTTCTCAATAAATCCTCTATATTAAATTAACTCTGCCCCTGCTTTTCTCCATTATTAGAGACTGAAAGAGAGTGACTGCAACGGAAAGCAAAATAGAGAGAAGGGGGTTAGGAAGGAAGAAAGTAAAGAGGGAGGGAGAAAAAAGTCTCCAGAGAACTCAAAAGCATTAGGCTTTTTTCCCACTTACAAATCCTGATGTTGCTGCAGATGCTGTATGACTGGTATGATTTGCTGAAACTCCTTCTTCTGAATCTATTTTACTTAGAACTTCAAGTATACCTCCAGTAGACTCTAAAATAAAAAATAAACTTTGTTAAAGATGTGACTAAGAAAAGCTACAATATGCTAGATAATTATTTCTATAACATTCAGCAAACCTACTACAGAACCTCCATTGTCACTCATGAATTGAATGTATTAATATTATGTCAGACTACTGTAGGAAAAAATCGTTAAAGACTCTGAAATAGACCAAAGATAAATGGATGTCTTCAGTGAAAAGCAAGGCATTGTCTAACATACCCCTCCCTGGTTATCTAATTCTAAGCAGGCTCTAAGCTTTTCAATATCTTTGAGCTATCTTACAACTCTGTAAAGTGGGATACTTTTCTGAAGACATACAATTTCTGTCTGGTGGAGAGACAACTGATTTCCCTTCTCTCTTCACCATCACCTGTCCCCCAAGATGGCAGAATGCCAAGATTATCCACCCAGGTCTCTGTACAAGTTAATAGCTCTGAACACGGTACCAGAAATTCTTCCAGAGAAAACCATCATCATGACCAGGACCCCAGACAGGGATCAAAAGGTACTGTTCTGGGGTCTAAAAGGTTAATAAAGGAGGCACATAGGGCATCCACATATGTATAAGATATTCTGGGACCTTTCCAACAACTCTGTGAACTCGGGAAAAAAATATAACCAAACCACAGAGACTGAGATGACCAGGAATATCTACCATTCCTGGTGATGCCAATCCTCTCCCTATCACCCCGTTCAGATTGCTGCCTAGAGGGAAGGCCATTTAATTGAAAGGCACCTTGGTATAGGTTAAAAGTACTGCACTCAGAGACAGACAATCCAAGTCTTGGCTCAAACACTGGCCAGTTTAGTTTTTCTGGGATTCAGTTCCATCATCTCTAAAATGAAAACTCTGGAACAAGTGCTCTGGAAAGTCAACTCCTATTGAAAAATGATTTTTTAAATTATATTTCAAATATTAGAGGTATCTTTTCATTTATAATTATTCAATTAGTTAGCTTTTTTAGTAAGTCTAATACATTTGAGGCAGAAATACTTTTTGAGGTAGATATTAGAGAAAAGTTTTTACTATATTCTTGTTTTGTTTCTTCCACTTATTTTCATTGATAGGTGACTGTTATTGAATAAATTTATTTCAAATATCAAAATATAGAATACAAAAATGCTACCATTTATGACATAACAATCATGTTATCATCTGACTGAGAAAAAGTATAATGAAAATTTCAGTGAGTGTACCAGCAGGTAGGAAAGTATTAAGAAGAAAACAGAATAGTCATTTTTCTTTTTTTCTTTTTTGAGACAGAGTCTCACACTCTTGCCTGGGCTAGAGTGCCGTGGTGTCATCCTAGCTCACAGCAACCTCAAACTCCTGGGCTCAAGCGATCCTCCTGCCTCAGCCTCCTGAGTAGCTGGGACTACAGGCATGTGCCACCATGCCTGGCTAATTTTTTCTATATATTTTTAGTTGTCCAATTAATTTCTTTCTATTTTTAGCAGAGACGGGGTCTCACTCTTGCTCAGGCTGGTTTCAAACTCCTGAGCTCAAACAATCCGCCCGCCTCGGCCTCCCAGAGAGCTAGGATTACAGGCGTGAGCCACCGCGCCCGGCCCAGAATAGTCATTTTTCATATATACTCTTCTATCAAACTTTGAATATAACATTACTAAAAAGTAAAAAAAAAAAAAAATGTTTTCCTATAAAATGACCCTGAATCATGATCTTTCTCAGGAAATTCTTTTAAATTTCGCATACTATACACATACGTGAGTTACATTTTTTTTTTAAATGTGACTTATTTGGTTATCTATTCTTGTGGCGTGTCACAGGTGATTAAATAATTCAAGGTAAGAAGCAATTACTAAATCTCTTCTATGAGTTCAGCACTATGCTAAAACCAAATACAAAAGAAGTACATGGAAGATACACACAGTCTCTGCCTCAAAGGAACTTACCCTGCAGTAAAGGAACCATACATTCGTGAAACAAAAGCAGTGTAAAACAATTACAACTAGATGCTCCAGTGGTCCTACCACTTAGTTCAGCTAAGAGAAAGATCAGTGTAGCCCAGAATATCTGGGGAGGTTTTGTTGAATATCTGGGGCTTGAGTTTTTCTAAGGAAGCAATAAAATTATTAATAGCAGAGGTTGTAAAAGAAGGAAGGGGTGTGGTAGAAAGGCAGAGAAACAGTAGCAAAAACAAAGTGCTGAAACAAAGGCACATTTCTTCACTAGACAGAAAAGAGCTAAGCCTAAGTAAAACAGGCTTAAATAAACTTTTGGGGAAATAGAGAAAACTCGGGTCAGATTATCTAGCATACGGCTAGATAATGGAAGACTCTGAAACCAACCATCAGCAAGGGAGTAGGTACATTTAGCACAAATGAATAGACACCTCATGCCATCTATCCCCCAAGCACACATAAACCAAAAAACCAGGATTTTTAAAAAGCTGAAAAACTGACAGTGAGAATAACTAAAGTATCTTAAATGTGAAGAGTTCTAATACCTACTACAGCAGAAAACATGCTACAGATGATTCAAGTGTCTAAGCACAATTAAGATAGAAGACAATTCCATAAGAGAAGAAAATGTTTGCTGTCTCTGGTTCCCCAACTAGGCCTGACTGACTTGGGAATCTCCTTACCTTGGATAGTCTGAGGTTTGCTGGCATTATTGAAGTCACAGATCTTTTTCCAATTAGCCTTCACTGCCTCAGGAGTCATTGGCTGATTCTTCTGTCTTACAATGGCTCCAAGGGTCCGCTCCCAGCGTACTGGTTATAGAAACAAAACTAAAATGCTGAGCACGTAAGTTTGAGGAGACAGAAAGTAAGATGCATATGAGCCCCTTAATTTGTAACTTTAAGAAAAAGGAAATTCAGAAAAAAGGATTCTAACTTTTAAAGAATTTTACTATGAGCCTTAAAATGCATTTTTCCTAACAAACCCCATTAGGATGGTGTCAATTACTTTAAAAAATATATTTGAAGCTGAAGGGAAAAACGCCAGACACTACTTAGCAAAATGTTGTGCTATATCTCAAAAAGTTAAATTATATAATAATCATACTAAAAGACTGACCTCATTACCACAGATCACTCAAGTAATATACTTCACTCTCTGTGTTTACAAAATGAACATAATAGAGCTTCGTGGGGTAGCAAACTGAGGACTAATGGTGATAACAGGTCAAAGACTCCACCTAAAAAAAATTCATGTAACAGGTGGCCCCAAATAATTCTCCCTTACCCTCCCTATGCTCTATCTCCATTTCCACAAGAAATCCATTAGACTGCACAGATTCACAAACATCAATACTGCTGCATAAGGTCCGTGAGGAGAATTTTTAACCTTTTTTTCTTTTTAAAAATACAAAGAAATAAATAACCACTAGTAACCTTATTTAAACATAACGGTCAGACTTTGATGATTTTTTTTTCTTTCTTTTTCTTTAAGCATCCGTTTTCCTGGGATGATGATTGTTACATTGAAGATTCATCTCTGGGAATGACAGAAATGCCTCCTTCTAGAGCTTTCCTATTGATAGAGTGCCAGATACAGCTTTTATTGCAACACTTGATGTTCCTTTCTTAAATGGATGTAATAAGACACTCAAAAATGCTTGAGGAATATAAGTCACTTTAACAACTGGAGAGAGCAACCATTAATGCTACAAAAAATTAAACTCTACAATATGTTGCAACGATGCCCTCCAGTAAGAGCAACCTTTTCAATACTTCAATTAACTGTGCGATTAATTTTGAAACCTGTAGCCAACTGAAAACAAACTGAGATACAGGAATTTTCACAACTTTTTAAAATGCCATAACAATTATCAAATTTTGGAGCTCACAAGGTTTGAGAGATGGGGTAGGAGAGGGTTGAAGCTAAATGAATTTACTGTTGGGATGTAGGGAAATAACTCCCATAAATAAGTTGCAATTTCTATCACAGAAATTTGTCCAATGTGATTCCTCACTCTCTCCTCCTGAGGTCTCATGCTCCAAAGAAGAAAAGTTACATGAAAGAACTGGAGAACTTGCCTGCTTACATTATCTAGAATAGGCTTCTCCCATGTATTTAAAATTAGAAACAGCTCTCCTTCCCACTCACTTCTTTGCTGAAAACAGCAAGAACAAGCATGTAGGATACCAGAGACATAGGTGGATAAATATATTAATAAATACAAAGAGAGACTATGCTGTCTGAAGGAATAGCCAGTTCTGAATAAAACAGGACAAGTCTTGAGTAAGGACTGCCTACAGGAAGAATAGATAGGTTCTCAAAAGTGCCACAGGCCCGCAAGACAATTGCCATGTTTTAGAATACCCATTCCTGTAGCAATGTTTAAATCTGAATATGTGCATGCTAGATTCAATGATTAGGCATTTGTCAAGAACCTGACCCAGCTCTAACTGGATATGCAGGTTTAAAGACATGGAAATAATCTATGGCAAACCAAAAACCAAGAAAGACTTACATTTTCCAATCCATCCTGCTCCAACCTACCAAAAAGAGGGGAAAACGTTATACCATCTAATGTGAAATCGCTAATAGAATGTTTTTAATTAAAAAAAAGGAAGCTCTATTACTAAAAGTATTAGAATGCTAGATGACCACAGATGAAAATAATACAGCTCTATAGAAGTCCACTGGCCCCTCAGAGCAGAAACATAAAGCAGCACATTGCAGCAGAGGGGCAGGCCAAATTCTGCACACAGTAGAGAAGAACGACTCTGATGTCAGAGACCAAGACTTGACACCAGTTCTTCTACTGACTAGCTGTGAGACCCTGGCTAAGTCATTAGACCTCCCTAAATCCAAGTTTCCTCATATGTAAAATAAAGGTGATATTATATACCTTATATGGTTACCGTTAAACTCAAACAATATAAATGACACTTATAAATGACATTTGTATAAAAGACAATATGAATGGTATACTGTCTAGCATACCATGGGCTCAAAATAAATGTCCCTCTAGAAAGACCTAGTGAATTTTAACACAAAAAATCAAAGTCAAATAAAAAAGATGTATAAAGATCTTTGATTAAAATGAGGATATGTATGTAGTTCATTAAGTCAGATAAGGGAAATGACAAAATACTAACTGTTACCCAGAAAGATAAATTTTTCATTTCTATAATTTTTTCCAGAGGCCAATCAAGAAAATGCTCAGAAAAAAATGACTGATGTAAAGAAAATCCGGTTGTCATGTCTTCAAACACCACGAATACAGTGTGCGAGAACTTACTGCAACAATTCCACATGCATATGACAGAATAAATGTATCAGTAGACAGCAGACATCTTAGTGCTCTAGGTTCAAGGGTGTGGCTTTCCATCGCCCTTTGCCTCTATATCAATATGCCCACACTTTTTATAATACATCCAACCAGCCTTGATGTAGTTATAGTAGATAAATCAGCAGTGGTTTTGATTACAGGCAAAAGAAATATCACCTTTTCCCATATTTTGGGACTGAAGTAATAAGCTATAAGCTCCTCTCAAGGTGCTAGAAACAACTGCTCCAGCTGAGCCAAAAAATCTGTATCTGTCACTCTATATACCTATCCGAACTTCACAACGTGGCAATTTACTTTCAAGGTTGAAGTCAGAATATTACAGATATTACACATATCTTGTAGTATATTTTATCAATCATATGTTCCTCATCAAAAATGTTCACAATATAGTAAAAGAAAATAACATACAAAACTTCATCTGCAGCACAATCCTAACTGTCTGTGTGTGTCTGGGTATGTATAAAATGTATGTCTAAACAAAAGACTATTCATGTAAAGTACATATCTAATAAAAGACTGGAAGGAAATATTAGTACATAAAAATATTAATAATAGTTCTCTCTGGATAATAATAAAGTGGGTGATTTTCATTTTCTTTTATAACCTTTCCTATATATTTGAAATTTTATTTTGATTTGAAATTTTAATTTGAGCATATATTATTTTTGTTCAAAAAGTTAATAACAGGCCGGGCGTGGTGGCTCATGCCTGTAATCCTAGCACTCTGGGAGGCCAAGGCGGGCAGATTGTTTGAGCTCAGGAGTTCGAGACCAGCCTGAGCAAGAGCGAGACCCCGCCTCTACTAAAATTAGAAAGAAATTAATCGGACAACTAAAAATATATAGAAAAAATTAGCCGGGCATGGTGGCGC
>RJWJ010010331.1:0-47293 GCA_004363605.1 Indri indri
TGGCTGGGTGTCGGCCACCTCCCGGCCCCACCACGCTGTGCCCCTCTGGCCTGCAAGTCCCCTGTAGGAGGTATGGGTGCAGCCTGAGCTCATCAGCCTCACCCTTCCCTGGGGGTTGTCCCTGTCCCCCTGTGCTGCCATTGCTGTGGTTGTGTCCGGAAAGGCCCTGGTCGCAGCTGTTCCCTGTGCACCTGCTGGCACCAGTTCCCAGCTAGGCCCTGTGCAGGGGCATAGCAGAGCCTTTCATTGATGGGGAAACTGAGGCCCAGGGAAGTCACATGACTTGCCTGAGGTCACAGAGCTAGTGAGTCGTGGAGCCCTCCTTGGACACCAGCGCTCAGTCTCCACCCAGCACCCCTGGGCTGCTGTTTTCATCTCCTTTACAGACGGTGAAAATGAGGCTCGGGGAAGCTTTAAAAAAACCTGCCCCAGCTCATCCAGCTATAGCGGCAGGATTTGAACCCGGAGTAGAAACTGGAGACTGTTCTGCTAGAGGGGAGTGGTTACGTTAGTTGTCCTGGGTGGTGTGCCAGGTGACTGGGGCCACCGTGCTCACAGTGACCCCTCACTCCGCCCAGGTGGGTGAATGGAAGGTCGATGGGGCAGACGCTCCGAGGGCTCAGACCTGACTCCCAGGCAGGCCTCGGCTTCTGGGCAGTCAGGGAAGGAGAGGGTGTGGCTGGTCATGCAGCACCAGGACCGTCACCCAGGCAGCCCTGGCTTTGGTGACGTAGGCTGGCTGATTGTACCCTGGGCCTGGCAGAGCCTCTGCGAGCCGTCCACTGCTGTGGGGCCTTCAGGAAGGCTGATTTGGCTTCCTGCCCGATCACCGCTGCTGCTGTCTGTGGGGGTGTGGCTGTGCCGCTGTGTGGACGAGGAAACCGGGGTATAGGTGAGCTGGATGCCTTGTCCCAGGCACTGCGCGGGCAGAGCTGGAGCTGGAACCCCGGTGTCCCGGTTTCTGCCTAGGGCAGCTGCACCCGCCATGAACTCTGACTGCGTTGGTGTCTGAGGCCAGCGGCAAGGTCTGAGTGTATCTTTGAGACCTGCACCCCAGCTCGGCGGTGAATCACGTGACCTTGCTTATCTGGTCTTTACCCGAAGCTGGTGCCAGACCAGAAACCAATCGCAGCACACTTGTGGTTCCTGAAATACTGCGCTCATTAATCACCCTAGGGTGAGGACAGTCCCAGCTGAAAACCAGCGAAGTCCTGGTGACTGGCCTGAGCCTGCACATCGAGGGTGGCCATGTGCGCAGGGCCTGGCTGTCACTCTGCTGCATGTGTTCTGTTCCATGCTCTGGGTGTCACTGAGTGCTTGATTAACAATGCAGATGGCCCAGGCTCATCCCTGGGGGAGCAAAGGATGAGTGACAATGCCTGACGTGGCGTGAGCCGGCAGGGACGTGGATGTGGAGCCTCACTGCCCGGGCTGCTCCCGGCCCTGCTGCTTAGGAATTGTGTAACGTTAGCTGAGTCACTTACTCTCCTATGCCCCGGTTTCCTAGTAGTGATGGCACCTTCCTCACAGAGTTGATGTAGGAATTAATTAGATAATATGGACAAAAGCACCTCTCACATGCCTGGCACCCACTGAGTGCCCCCTGAGGGTCCTCCGAATCTCCATGAGGTCTGACCATGTTATTCTCATTGCTGTTAATCTGTAACTTACAGCATATGAAGACACCACCATTTACAGTTGACGTATATTTGGGTTGTTTCCAGTCTGTGACTATTAGTATTCATGCACCGTATAACGTTTGGGCCAATAACAGACGGCATGCATGATGGTGGTCCCATAGATTATAATACCATATTTTTACTGTGCCTTTTCTACGTTTAGATACAGAAATACTTCCCCTTGTGTTACGGTGGCCGCCAGGATTCATTGAGTAACATGCTGTCCAGGTTTGTAGCCTAGGAACGATAAGCCTTACCATGCAGCCTGGTATGTAGTGGGCTATACCAGCTAGGTTCGCGTAAGTACTCACTGTAGTGTTTGCACAACAACAAAATGGCATAATCACGCGTAATGACACATTTCTCAGAACAGATCCCTGTTGTTAGCGACTTGTGACTATGCTTACTGCCGTGGACATTCTCGTGTGTGTGGTTTCGGTGGGTGACACGTGCACTTCTCTTGCGCATACACCCCGGAGTGGAGTTGCCGAGTAGGCGGATGTTCAGCTTTGGTAGACCCTACCCATCGTCCAAAGTGGCCAAAGACTTTAAGGATTTGTTGCGGCTGCCAGGCTGCGGAGTTGGACCAGTTCACCCAGCAAAGCGCCTCTGCTTTGTGGCCTGGCGGTGCCGTTGCTGATGCCGTGCACACGTGTTTCCACGCAGGTCAGGAGCGGGTTGTGATTGCCGATGACCTCCCACACCCCTTCGGCCTGACACAGTACAGCGATTATATCTACTGGACGGACTGGAATCTGCACAGCATCGAGCGCGCCGACAAGACCAGCGGCCGGAACCGCACCCTCATCCAGGGCCACCTGGACTTCGTGATGGACATCCTGGTGTTCCACTCCTCCCGCCAGGATGGCCTCAACGACTGCATGCATAACAACGGGCAGTGTGGGCAGCTGTGCCTCGCCATCCCTGGGGGCCACCGCTGTGGCTGTGCCTCACACTACACCCTAGACCCCAGCAGCCGCAACTGTAGCCGTAAGTGCCTTTTCTTTCCCCCACTGCACTCCCACGTTAGATTAGGCTGGCTGTGGGAGCCGAGGTTGAAGGGACCTTTTCATCTATGGTTAGCTTGGTGTACATGGATGGCTGGGCAGGTTGTGCACTGCACAAGCCATATAATGCTCCTTGGAAGCCCAGGCTGGGTGAAGGACTTGTTGCATCATTAAGACACAAGTAAATGGGCCAAGCTCTCAGCTGGAAGTTTCCAGGGGAGGATCTCAAAGTGAGAGCCAGTCACTGGGGGAGAGCACCCACTCACATTGCTGGCACCGTGCTGAGTGCTTTCCATGGCACTCATTTACTCCTCAGGCCTGTGGGTGCTGCGTAACACGGTCCCCATTGCACAGAAAAGGAACCTACGGCAGAGATGTGTAGTAACCCGCCCAAGGCCACGCAGCTGCAAAGGTTTGAGCCAGACTTGACTCCCGGCAGGCCGGCTCCCACCGCCCCCCCCCCCCGACCACGTGGCCTTGCATCGGCTCATAATCCTCACACTGACCTCTGAGTTATAGGTGGGCCTTTCCGTTCTCATTTCAACGATGGGAAAAGAAGTTCAGGGACCCCAGGGTGACTCTTCCCACGGCCCTCAGAGTGCAGGTGCATCCTGTTGGCAGGCTTTTCTCCCGTGACACCGTAATCCAGCCTCTACGCAGCTCTTGGCAGTTTAGAAAGGTCTTTGTCGTCCGGGCCTGTCTGCACCCCAGGCAGCCTTGGGCGCCCCCAGGGGCTGGTCTTGCTGTCCAGTTGTGCTGATGCGGAACTTGAGGCTTCAAAAGGTTCATGGGCTGTTGGAGGCCCTTGAGCTGGTATGTGACAGGTCTGGGCTCCCTCTGGTCCCATTGCTCACTTTTCCTCCCTGAGCCGCACCGTGAAGGGTCACGTGGAGGTGCAGATAACCCAGGCATGGAGGGTATGCCACTACTCAGAGTCTCCCTTGGCCGGCAGACCTGGGGTGACAACTTGGATTTCAAACCAGCTACTGTAGCCCTCAGATGGTGGCTGCACTGGTGTGAGCACGTGCTCTGAGTGCCATGGTTTCTGAATGCAGGCAGCTGGACACAGGTCTGCAGACCTCTGTCACCTGCCACAAGGGAGGGGCCGTCCTGTGTTCTGCTCCCTCTGGAAAGCAGGGTCTTCAGGGCCTTGTGCCCGTGACCTGAGGGAAGGCCCAGGGGCATTCTCAGCACCCCCAGTCCCTGGCTGCCTCGAAAACCACGGAGACTGGGATGCAGGGAGACTGTGCTGCTCACGGAGCCCAGGAGCCGGCTGTCAGGCCCAGCCTCATTCCTGGCGCCATGTCGTGGGGTGACAGGCTGCTCACTGATACCCAGAGGAGTGTCCCCTACTGGTGTCGTCATCCACGTTACACCGTTTTCAGCAGTTTGCTGGAGCACATTGTGTAGCCATCCAAGCGTCACATATGTTTGTGGGTGTGAGTTTGGCGTTCAGTGCCACAACCCTCCTTCTGTCCTAAGTCTTAACATTTTACCAATTTACAGATTTGAAATTTAAAATAACACATGTCCTTTGACTCTTCAGAGAGACACATAACACGGAGAGTAGAATTCCCCGGTCCTCCCCTCTTTCCCAGGGGCAGCTCGTAGGCACGTGTGCAGGCGTCCTCGCTGTGATAAAGTGGTGTGCCGTCCGCCCCACCAGCTTCCAGGCGCTGACACGTGTCCTTCTCGTCTCTGCCTCCTGCAGCACCCACCACCTTCTTGCTGTTCAGCCAGAAATGCGCCATCAGCCGGATGATCCCCGACGACCAGCACAGCCCGGACCTCATCCTGCCCCTGCACGGGCTGAGGAACGTCAAGGCCATCGACTACGATCCCCTGGACAGGTTCATCTACTGGGTAGACGGACGCCAGAACATCAAGCGTGCCAGGGACGACGGGACCCAGGCAAGTGGGCTGGAAGGCGTGGGGATGCTTCTGTGCGGAGCTGCCCCGGCGATTTCCAGGCTGCTGCCCCCTTTTCTTGGCAGAGGGGGCTGCCGGAGCAGGCCTGGGTAAACAACGATTTGGGCTCCAATTACGGAATTGTAGGGTATAACCCCGAGTGGGGTGAAACCTTAGACGGACTGATTTCCCAGCTGTTTCAGTGGTCGTGGTTGGGGTCAAAACCCACAGGATTTTTTCCTCCCAGGGCGGTTTTGTGTCTTGCAGGGGCAGCTGGTATTGGTTGCTCCAGATTTGTCTTCTATTTTGTAGGAATTGCACGGTCATTTCTGCTACCGTGCAGCGCATGCCCCGAACGGTGCAGAATCATGTAGTAGAAACACGGTTTACGGGAAAGGGGGCCGGGGAACAACGCCCAAAAACCCCATCAGTGACACGCAACAAAAGAGATAAGAAGCTGATAAATGCCGGAGCACCTTTTTGCACGTGTTAAATACACATACCCTACAATGATGTGCGCATGCGAACACTGCAATAAATACGGCGCTTTTCCTTGAAAAGACCTGGAGTTGGCTGTGGGCGTGAGCACTGGGAGGGTTGCAGCGCCTGCGTTGTGTGAAATGGTGGAAGGAGGATTGCGTGGGATTGGATAGAAAGTTCTAACCCCAGGCGTGGTGGCCATGGCTTGCAGCCCCCGTGGTGACCCAGGGTGGTGGGAGGTGGAGGTGAGTGTGCTGCGTGTCCGTACCGGCTCTGTGCAGGGTGTGGTTCTCTGCATTCGCTTAGTGTTTCTCCCAGATGACGTTGTGCAGAAGCAAACGGGAAATGCGTCCTATGCTCCATTCGTCCCTGATGCGTCACTGCGTCACTGTGGTGAAACAAATTTGTGATTTCAAAATGAGCGTTGCAGCAGCACTGACCACTGCACGTCGTCGGGCTTACGTGACCTGTTCCAGGGAGGATGTGTGCTCCCTGTGGCCTCGGGCCTGCCTGGCACTGCCTCCTAACAGTGGGTAGGCAGCAGGGGCACAGCGCAGTCGTTGTGTGGAATTCGAGGACACGCCCGGCTTGTGCGTGGTGCTGTTTTCCAGAGACTCATTCACAGAAGCTACAGGAGCAAGCAGCCCCTCTCCACCAGGCGGTCACCGTGGGAGCGTACGTCGTCTTTGTGAAATCTCGGTATCTTTCTGACAGTGAGGCAGAGGAATGCTCGTCCTAGGGACTTTCAGTAGATTCGCGGTGTCTATGAAGTCGAGTTTGCTGTCCTGCCCCTGAGCTGGTCACCGCTTTCCAGCAGAGCCTTCATCCGGCAACGATCATGAGTTAAGTCATAGCGTGAGGTCCGTGTCCTCGGTTGATGGCAAAAGACAACCAAATTGCAACCCGCAGCCATGCCTGGGCAGCCGTGATAACCGTCTCTGGGGGAGCAGAGTCACAGAGGAAACGGGCTCCTTTCATCTCAGTGGGTGCAGGTGACAGTTGCAGGGAAGCCTTTGGGGAACGGGAAGTGTTAATTGAGGGATGGCGGCTTCCCTGCGGAGAAAGCGCCTGGGTGCAAATTGCCTCATAGTCTCCTTGGAGAAGGTCCTGTTACGGTGTCCAGGCAGAAGTGGGTGAAGACTTTGAAGAAAACCCTCCTGAGGAGCAGCTTCTGGGGCTCAGCTTATTTAGGAAACGTGCTTTCCCACCCATGGCTCTTACGGGCCCCACCCCCTGCAGGACTTGGCTTTAATTCTTTATTAGGGCTGCCCCCCTCCCCCTGCCAGGGATGTTGTTTAAATTAGGATCCAGTTGGCTGAGGTTTTGTTTTCTATTTTTGTTTTTTATTGTGGTAAACACACGTAACACCAAGTTACCATTTTTGCTATTAAATGCATTGAAATTTAGCATGTGGTTAGTGGCGCTAAGTGCATTTACGTTGCTGCGCAGCCGTCACCACCCTCCATCTCCAGAAATGGTTCACCTTCCCAAACGCAGGCCCCGTCCCCACGGAGCACTCACTTCTGCCCCCTCCGACCTGCCATTCTGCTTTCTCTCTGTGAATTCGGCTACTCCGGAATCACGCGGTATCTGTCCGTTTACTCAGCATACCGTCCTCAGGGCTCGTCCGTGTGGCAGCACGTGTCAGACCTTCCTTCCCTTGCGTGGACGGGCTGCGCTTCGTTCCTTCACCGGCAGCAGGCGCTGAGTTGCACCTACCTGGTGGCTGCCGTGAATCCCGCCGTGGACAGCTCCGCTGGCCGAGACTTTGCGCTGGGGAGGAAAGCGGGTGTTGCTTGGAGTGTTGAACAGGATTTTGTTAAGAAGTTTTACGCTAACGTGAGTGTTATCACTCACGTTAAAATTGGAGCTCGGGTTTTGTGAAACTGGTCATCTGTGTGAAGCTTGCCGTGTGGCTTTGTCAAGGCTGGTTTTGCGTCCGGCTCCCACAGACCTGGCCCTGCAGTCGGCCCGACTTGGCCCAGGGTTGGCTGGGCTCTTCTCTTCTGGCCTGTGGGCTGCACCAGGCTGGCGTCCCCAGCCAGGGAGCTCTGCGGCTTTGGAGAAGGAGTGTGTTCAGTTGGAGGTGACACATGGCCCCCGGGTCCACAGCTCCGTCGGATGTGGATGTCTTTACCTACAAGGACACGTAGACACGTGATCCTTCACAGCGGTGCTGCTTGTCCTGATGAAAGTGATGCCCTTGCAGCTGCCCAGCTGCTGTGTGTGTGTCTGTGTGTCTGTGTGTACAGGGGGAGGGGCTGGGTCCAAGAGGCTGGGCCTGGGGAAGGGGCTACTTCCTGGCTGCAAGCCCCCTCTTGCACACCTGGAGACTTCTTGTTGTCGTAACTGCTGAAAGAGGCAGATAGAGAAAGCCCGCACCCCTGCCCGTTTCCCTCGGGAAGGGGATTGTGACAGGTGGACCTCTGGTCCCCATGCCCACTGTGCTGACACATTCTACATTGAAAGAAACAAAATCTGAGGCTCTTAAGTGAAAAGCATGAGTCCTAGAAAATGGAACATAAAGAGAGACGACGCCTTGAGAAGGAGCTTTGTGGTCCTGGCAACTGTTCTGCTGTCGGGGCGTCTGTGAGCAGGGACAGCTGCCAGTCTGGTAGGGCACAGCCAGGCCCCTCTGGCGGGGTCACCAATGGGGCCTGACCAATCTGAGGGAATGATGAATGTTCTTCCGCGGCTGGTGCCCGGATCACTCTGCGCTCTTGGACGGACACGTGGTTAAGACTGGTTGGACGGGATGGACACGCTTGAAGCTCGGACTTGGGGGTGGGGGGCAAGGGCAACATACGTAACCTAAACATCTGTACCCCCATAATAGCTGAAATTAAAAAAAAAAAAACAAAACTGGTTGGACAGGAAAGGTCCCACCAGTGCTAGAATTTTGACGTTCAGGCTAAACTCAGGAACCGTGGGCTCTGCCCTCCCTGAGCTCTCCCCCGCAGGTGCTCCAGGGTCCCTGACGCATGCGTTTGGTTTCTTTGCTTACAGCCGTTTGTCTTGGCCTCGCCAAGCCAAGGCCAAAACCCAGACAGGCAGCCGCACGACCTCAGCATCGACATCTACAGCCGCACGCTGTTCTGGACGTGCGAGGCCACCAACACCATCAACGTCCACCGGCTGAGTGGGGACGCCATGGGGGTGGTCCTTCGTGGGGACCGTGACAAGCCAAGGGCCATCGTCGTCAACGCAGAACGAGGGTAGGAGGCCGGCGGGGTGGGTGGGTGGGTGGGTGCTGTGGGTTTGGGGCACGGGTGCTGCACCCCAGGCGTGCCAGGCCATCTGCTGGGAGGGCCCTTTCCAGAGCCTGGCCTGCGCAGTCAGAGCAGAGCATGGAAACACAAACTTGTCCACAGCCGCAGCAGGGCTGCAGGGGAGTACCCCGGGGAGCTTTGTGGGGGGCTCGGGAGAGACTTGATAGGAATTCAGCACCAGACAGGTGCACACTGGAGTTGGTGGGCTTTGTGCCATCCCCGTCAAACTTGGACCCTGTACAGAAGCCCCTTCCTCAGCATCCCAGGCAGTGGCGGTTTGTTCCCTCACCTGTGTTCCACTGCGGGGAGCTCTGGGGAGCTTCTTCCTCCCTCAAGGCCCCTGACACTCCCACCGCTGGTCCTTGGAGTTTCCAGTCGGTGGGAGAGCACCCAGGATGTGTTGGTAGACTTGGGGGTCCTCAGAGGGAGTAGCCAGGATTGGGGGGGACCCGAAGCCATACATGAAGCTCAGGGTCAAACTGAGCATGGAAAGGTTGGGGGCAGGAGTGGGTGGCCCTCTTCCGGTCTCTGTGGGGCTGGCGTGAAAGACGGGTGCTACAGCCGGCATGGGGCCCAGGCCAGGAGCCCTGAGTTCGCATCCTGACTCCGTCACTGAATGTGTGTGACCTCAGGCAGGTGGTGTCACCTCTTGGAGACTCAGTTTCCTTGTCTGTAAAAGTGAAGACGACAGTAGCGCCAGGTGCGCAGCACACGAGGGCACAGTGAGCGGAGGCCCCTGTTATTTGAGGAGCTGTCTAGGAGCCGGGTGCGCCGGCCCCCTGGGGTGCCCGGGCTCTGTAGCAGCTCAGACGCTAGTTTCCAGTGGTGGTTGTCACAAATTCCCACAAACCGGGTGGCTCGGAATAACAGACATTTGTTCTCTCACAGTTCCTAAGGCCAGAAGTCTGAACCAAGGTGTCAGCAGGGCCACACTTACTCAGAAGGTTCTGGGGGGCGGACTCGTCCAGCCGCTGGTGGCTGCAGGCATCGTTTGACCTGTGGCATCACTCCGTCTCTGCCTCTCTCTGCACAGTAGCCTCTTCCGTATTTCCAGAGCACTCTCTTTGGATGTAGACCTAACCCATTGTGTTCCCATCTTGATCCCTAATTGCGTTTGCAAAGACCCTGTTTCCAAAGAAGCTTACGTTCTGAGGCTCTGGGTGGACATGAACTTTTGGGGGATGCTGCCGAACCCAGTACAGGACGTGACCTGTCAGCCTTGGGCTGTCTGCGAGAAGCTGGGGCCTTCTAATCTGAAACTGTCCACAGCCTGGCCAGATGCCCTGGACACCCGCAGGGTCGGGCGGCCTGGCGCTTCCATACGCTCAGGGCTGGCGGAGGAGACGCCGCAGTGGCAGCGCGAGCTCCCTCGAGCCTGTCCTTCACCCAGTGCCCTCCCGCAGGTACCTGTACTTCACCAACATGCAGGACCGTGCGGCCAAGATCGAGCGCGCGGCCCTGGACGGCACTGAGCGCGAGGTCCTCTTCACCACGGGCCTCATCCGCCCCGTGGCCCTGGTGGTGGACAACACGCTGGGCAAGCTCTTCTGGGTGGACGCGGACCTGAAGCGCATTGAGAGCTGCGACCTGTCAGGTACTCCCCCCAGAGCCTCCTTCCCTGCATCGGGTCCCTCGGCAGTGCACAGGCCTGCCCTTATCCTGGACACCTGGCCTTCCTGTCATCAGGAACGGTGGCGGCTGCCACGTTGTCCGGGACTTGCTGCGAGTGTGGCGCTGTGCTGGGGCTTTGTGTGTTTCATGCACAGTCCTAACCTGAGAGTTCTGGGATGTGGGTTTCAAGTGAGCCCTACATGGCAGAGGCAGAAGATGGGGCTCAGAGAGGGTGAACGAGTTGCCCAGGGCCCCGCAGCAGGGGATGGACGGAGCAGGGTTCCATCCCGGCCTCCGCCCCACCTGTGCCAACAGCTGCTCCACCGTGGGCCTCCTTGGACCAGAGGGGGCTTAGGTCGCCTGGCTGTTCTATACAGCGGGCTGGGTGGGGAGCGGGAGGTGCCGTGCTTGCAGAGACCAGTGACCAGCTCCACAGTTGGGACCAGTGGCCTTGACCCCGAGGCCAGCCCAGGTGGGAGCAGGGCTGTCTGAGGGCTTGTCCCAGATCTGCCTGCTTCCAGGGAATCTGCCCCGGCTCCCAGCTCTGGCCGGAGCACAGGCTCCCTGGCAGCCCTCTCTTTCAACCTGTGTTCTCGTAGACCGAGCACGGGGTGAGCCCTTGAGGTCAGCCACCACTCAGGGGCCCTCGACCCGCTTGCAGGGGCCAACCGCCTGACCCTGGAGGATGCCAACATCGTGCAGCCCGTGGGCCTGACCGTGCTGGGCAAGCACCTCTACTGGATCGACCGTCAGCAGCAGATGATCGAGCGAGTGGAGAAGACCACCGGGGACAAGCGGACGCGAGTCCAGGGCCGTGTGGCCCACCTCACGGGCATCCACGGTGTGGAGGAAGTCAGCCTGGAGGAGTTCTGTACGTGGGGGCCGCCAGTGGGTGGCAGAGTGGGTGGGGGGTCCCTTTGGGGAGGGCAAATGTCTGCCCAGAGCACAGTGATCCCTGAACCGGCCCCCTTGGAGGAAGGCCAGCTCATGAGCCCGTCTGACCTCAGCCGGGCGGTGGCTCAGCTGGACGCTGGAGTTCAGAGGGTACCCGGATGTCCCGAGGCATCAGTGCTCGTTTTCTTTTGCCGCAGAGCAAATCACCACAAACTTAGCACTTTAAGGCAACAGCCACTTGCTGTCCCACGGCTCTGTAGGCCAGAAGTGCAGGCACAGTGTGGCTCTCCTGGGTTCTCTGCTCAGGTCCTCAAGGGGCCAAAATCAAGGTGGCAGCCGGGCTGGCTCCTTAGCTGAGGCTCTGGGGAGAAATCGGTTTCCAGGCTTATTCAGGGGGTTGGTGGTGGTTGGACTGAGGCCTGTTTTCTTTCTGGTGGTGGGCCGGGGACCGCTCTCAGCTCCTAGAGGCCACCTCAGGTCCTTGCCCTTGTCCCCTGTGTCTCAGCCACGGAGAGGCCCCTGTATCAGCCCCTCTGGCATCCCCTTCTCCTGCCAGCCGGGGAGCCCGCTCTCATTTAAAGGGCTCTGATGAGACCCAGCCCACCCTTAGGTAGATCTCTTTGATGAACCAAAGTCAACTAATTCGTGACCTTAATTACATCCACAAAATCCCCTTTGCCATGTGAGGCAGCACAGCCACGGGCTTGATAGCTCATCACATCCACAGTGCTGGGGGTTAGGGTGGCAAATCTGGGGGCATTTTAGGATTCTGCCTGCCACTGCCTCGCTGTACCCCGGGCTTGGGAGCGAGGGGCCTGTGCAGCTGGGACCTCTCGTTTCCTCCTCCCCCTCTGCAGACGGCCAGCTGTGTAGGAAGGGGTGTGTGCAAGTGTCTGCCTGTCTGGCTGTCTCTGTCCTCTCACTTTCTCTCTTCATTCAGTGAATGCACTCGGGCTGCAAGCTGGGTGCTTGGCGCTGGGCACAGAGCAGTGAGAAGGGCTGTCCCTGTCCTGTGCTGCCCCTGGTGTGGCCACGTGGCAGACACACCTCCAGTGGACGGGGCCCGTGGGCAGCACCCATCCTCACCTCTGCCACCTCTCTCCGCTGTACTCCCTCCACGGTGTCTTGTCCGCCACTGATCCTGTGCACTCTGCCTGCCGAGTGCGGTGGAAATCTGTTCATGGCCTCCGCCTGGTCCCAGCCCTGCTGTCCCTCCAGGCTTCCCCCTGGCCTGGCTGCTTCCTCTCTTGTGCCCTCAGCTCTGTGCCATGCAGTTGGCAGGTGGTCTTGTCCAAAAGGCACCCGTTCCTAGATTCCAGCACGTATTCCTAGGTTCCACCTGTCTCCACCCTGCTTGCCTGGAACATACCAGGTGCCTCTGACTCAGGGCAGCCCCTTCAAGCTGTGGCCTTCCAGGCACTGGGGCTGCCCGCCTGCCTCACCAGCCTCCCTTGGCTCCTTGCAGCCTCGCCCATGGCCCCCTAGAGTCTCTCTCTGTCACCTTCCCCTCTGTCTCAGTAACTGCTCCTAATTCTCTTGCCTCACTCAGCTTGGCACCCAGCTCTACCCGTGGCTGGCACCGTGATTTGACCCTTAGCATCGCCTATGCATAGCATGTTAGTACACTGCGTATCTTATTTCACAATAATCCCATGTTACAGCTGAGGACAGCAAGGCACAGAAAGGGTGCTAACTTGTTACCTGCCACCTGGCTCGTAAGTAGGGAGAGGCTCGGATTTGAGGCCAGAGCCTGTGGTTTGGCCGTTGGACTTCCCAGCGGCTTGTCTCCTGTGGGTTGCACACGTCAGCATCCATGTTCAGTAGAGTCGTGTGTAAAATACGAACCTATCAGTCGGAGTGAGATCATGGGGCCTCTGGCTCTGCTGTCCTTGTGGGTTCTCGGCTAGGTCCGGGGGAGGTGAAGTTGTTGGGTAAATAGCCTCCGGACAGTTGAGGCACCCAGTGGATACAGGTTAGAACATCTGTGTTTTCCTGGCCCCTCGTGCTGTCCTCAGCACAGTCACAGGTGCTGGGTGTCCTGGGCCTTCAGCATTGCTGGCAGACGGTCAGCATGGTGAATGTGGAGCCCACGTGTCTGGATCTGTCGCCTGCTGGTGTCGACAGAGCCAGGAACACTGACCTGCAGCCCCTTAGGGCTGAGGGGATGGGAGACCCAGGAAACGTTTGAGAAGGGGTCAGGCTGGAAGCCAGGACGTCCCCATGGGTGCTCTTGTGAGATGTCTTAGGTGACATGGAGCATCTCCTTGTTTTTGGTGAGGGCGAGAGAGGCTTAGGTGAATTCTCTTGGGGTGTGGGCCGTTCAGCCTGCTTTCCTATGAGATCTCATAGCTAAATTCTAAACCAGGGCTAGGCGCACAGGCCAAACCCAGACCGCTGCCTGTGTTTGTAAATAAAGTTTTATCGGCACACAGCCGCACCGTGGCTGGCTTTGTGCTACGACTGGCAGAATTGAGTAGTTGTGAGAGACGGGCCAGCCCACAAAATGAAAATTGTTAACTTTCTGGCTCTTCATAGACGAAGTTTGCTGACCCTGGCGCCAAATCATGACTTAACATTTTTAAAAACACCTAATCCTTGAGGTTGAGTAGGGACACTTGATACTCTTCTGGGTGGGGTGGGGCAGGGTGGGGAGTGCACAGTGTTTCTGCATTTCTCACCTGGCGGCGGTCAGCCTACCCTCCCAGCCGCCCCCTTCCTGTTGTTCAGGTTGTCGGACACATTTGGTTAACTGAGTGGAGGAGTGTGAGTTCCCCGGGATGTGGTGCCTTTGCTGGTTAGTTCCCGTGTGTGTTAGTGTCCCACAGCTGCCGTAACAAACGACCACAAACTGAGTGACTTAAAACAGCAGAAATTTACTCTCCTACTGTCCTGGAGGCCAGAAGCCCAAGATCAAGGTATCGGCAGGGCCGTGCCACCCCCGTGGGCTCCAGGGGAGGCTGGTTCCTTGCCCCTTATGGTACTGGCGGTTGCAGGTGTGTCGTGGCTTGTGGCCGCATCGCTTGCGCCTCTGCCTCTGTCTCATGTGGCCATCTCCGCCGTCCGTGTCTTTATCTCTTCTGTCACCTCATAAAGGACACTTGTCATTGGATTTAGGGCCCACCCACATAATCCAGGATGACCTCATCTTAAGGTTCTTACCTTAATTCCATCTGCAGAGACCCTTTTTCCAAATAAGGTTATACTCACAGATTCCCTGGGTGAGGACATGGGCGTATCTTTTTGGGTGTGGGGGCACCATGCACCCCACTATACCATGAGAGAG
Source organism: Indri indri (assembly GCA_004363605.1). Lineage (NCBI taxonomy): Eukaryota > Metazoa > Chordata > Mammalia > Primates > Indriidae > Indri > Indri indri. The sequence continues at coordinate 14,132 of RJWJ010010331.1, forward strand.
AGACAGATGGGCAATGCAGGTTGTGGGCACAATGGGGGCTGGCACGGCTGGGCTGTGATGTTAGGCAAATTGTATAACTGCTTCCAGCTTCCATTTTTGTGTCAATTTCCATGTCACTAGAAGCAGACTGTGGGCTGTCCATAGGATTAAGTGAGAGGATCTCACATAGAGGCCTGGCCTACAGGAGGGCCAGTTCTTGTGAATTCTCACCTAGCCCCATCTCCTCCACCTTCCAGACTACGGTTCTGAGGTGGGAGACAGAGCCTGACCTCCCCTGTCTCGTTTTGTCCCTGCAGCTGCCCACCCGTGTGCCCGCGACAACGGCGGTTGCTCCCATATCTGTATCGCCAAGGGTGACGGGACACCACGGTGCTCATGCCCAGTCCACCTCGTGCTCCTGCAGAACTTGCTGACCTGTGGTGGTAGGTGTGACCTTGGTGCTTTCTGTTGGGACGACATTTGGGGACCCAATTCTCTGCCTGCGAGATTACTGCCTGGCATCCTTTTAAAATCACCTCCCTACGGCATCCAATCTCCAAACCAGATCGTCTCTTCCTTTGCTCTCCTTTCTTTTGTAATATATTATATAATGTGTTCGGGGCTATGAATTTTCCTCTAAGCACTGCTTTTCCTGTATCCCACAAATTTTGATAAGTTGTATTTTCATTTTCAGATAATTCACATATTTTCGTATTTCTCCCAAGATGACTTTTTTGGCCGATGTGTTATGTAGAAGTATTGTTAGTCTTCAAATGGGTGGAGATTTTCTAGCTGTCTCTCTGTTACTGATTTCTACTTTAATTCCAATGTGGTCTGAGAGTCTATTTTGTACGATTTCTGTTACTTCAAATGTGTTAGGTATGTTTTATGGCCCTGCATGTGGTCTGTCTTGGTGAATGTTCCATGTGCACTTGAGAAGTATGTGAATTCTGCAGTTGTTGAGTGGAGTGTTCTGGAAATGTAAGATCCAGTTGATTAATGGCACTGATGAGGGCGTCTGTATCTTTCCTGACTGCCTGCTTGAGCTGTCAGTGATTGATGGGGGCACGAAGTCTCCAAGTCCAAAGTGGATTTGTCTGTTTCTCCTTGTGGTTCTTTTCCCCCCTTTCTCCCCTAGGGCTTGGTGGTGGTGGTGGTGGTGGTGGTGGTGGGAGGGTGAAGAAGGTGGCCGTTGGGGTCAGAGAGACCTGGATTCAAATCCCAGCTCTGCCACTTCTCAGCTGAGCGTCCTGGGCTGTCCCTGGCCCTCTTTCAGTCTCTGTTTTCTCTTCTGTGAGATTGAGAGTGCTTACCTTGCAGGTTGTCGTGGGCAGTAACATCCAAGCACTCCACCTGGTCCCTGACATGTGATGTGCAGGAATGCCAGATGCTGTGTCATGGAGGTGGCAGTTGTAATTAAAGTGACCATCTTGGTCATCACCCTGGTGAAGCCCACTCCCCAGGGCTTCCTCTCTGCTGCACCTGACGGCCTTGGATCGTGTGGTTTCTGTGCTCGGCTCAGCTTCCCTTCTCCTCTGTGAGCTGCTAGGGGGTCAGCGTCCTCCTCCCCACCTGAATGCTACACGCAGGGACGGCTGCACACGTCGGCTCGGCATGCGGACACCTGTTCTTTCCAGCGGTTTGTCTTGCTCCTGGAGAGCCTGGCTGTTGCCCAGGAGCTCAGGGAGGGAGACCCTGGGGCCTGTCCTTCTGGAGCTTTCTCCTGCCCTGTCTCACACCTTGACCCCCAGAGGGTTTGGTCAAGAGCAGAGGGCACATTTTGTGGCTGTCCCCCTTCCTGAGCTTCCTGGTGGCTTTTCTTCAAGTTCCTGCCCAGGGCTCATGTGGCTCTACAGTCCAAGGATGTCCCTGTTGCTCCCTGGACGCCAGAGCTGCCCTGGCCAAGGGAGGGGATGGTGGACGGCACCGCACAGGCCCCGCCCCGGGCCTCCCTCCACTCGGGAGGGTGCGCCCCTCTCTCCACCTGCCCCAGGCCCTCAGCCTCAGGGATACCAGGTCCCTTCCTCATGGCTCGGGAGACATGTACTTGCAGTGCAGATGCCTCTGGGGAGATCACGGAGGCCCTGCGCACTGAGGTTCTCAGGCGAGAGCAGCAGGAGGCAGGCGGGGCCGGCGTTGCCCGAGTCCTGGCCTTCCAGCCCTTCCCGAGCCAGCGCGCCCTGGCTCTGCCCTGCCATCTCAGTTACTCCTCGTGAGGACCTGGTGGCGGGTGGGCTGCTTCTGTTTTAGAGATGAGGAAACGCAGGTGTTGGGAGGCTGAGGGATCCCGTGGTCTCACAGCTACTGAGGGAAGCTCGGGTTCCATCCCGGGTCTGCCCGGCCCTGCCCGACCTTCCAGCCACGGCTGCCTGGCCTGCTGGCTGGGTGGCAGCTCGTGGCCTGGCCCCACAGGAGGCCCAGGCGCCCTCCTCTTCCCTGCTGGGGCTCAGGTGAACAACAGTGGGATTATGGGGTCTCTGGGGCTCCAGCGCAGGCGTGGGGCAGGCCACCGTCCCCACGTCTCCCACACCAGGCGCAGCTTATGGACGGCCCTCATTGACTCCTCTCAGACGCTGTGGGCGCCTGGGACCCTGCTGGCCCTGGCGTGTCCTTCCGCTGCTAGCCCAGTGATGACAGTGGCTTCTCTTTGTTTCCCAAGAGCTTTGTCTTTGCTCAGTTCCCCCCATGTCACCGTCCCTGTTCTCTGGGAGTGAGCCGTGCAGTTGTGGGGGAGGCACGGGGGTCCCACATGTGCAGAGGCTCACGCATCGTTGCGGCGTGAAGCCGGGCTCGTTTCCCTGTCGGAGCCCAGGCGTGTGGGGACCGCTGCTCAGCAGTGACGTGGAGCTTGGGCTGATTTCCCAGCGTTCCCCTCCCTGAGCCAGCCTCAGTCAGTTTTCTGTGATCTTTGCACAAATGTGGGGGAGTCCTGGGAAACGGGGGCGGCCCCAAGGCTGAGAGGCTCCTCTGGCCTGTGCTGGTGCCCCCGCACCTGACCCTGGCTGCAGTCCCCAGTAGGAAGTGGCCCTTGCCCTCCCAGCCCACCTCCCTCAGGTGACCCTCCATCGGGGAGCCTCGCCCCCTCTCCCCGCCTCTCTCCCTGCGGTGTCCTCACCCCTCCTGCCTTGCCTCAGTCCGCTCCTCCGCAGGTGCCTGGGAGGGGGCGACCGTGTCCTCCGCCAGCTCCTGCCCTGCCCATGGGTGCGCTGACCCCATGCAGGGTCCTGGCCCTACTTCTCTACCAGCCCCAAGCCCGTCACGGGGTGGGTGCTGACTGTCCGCCATCTGCCTCTCCATCTCCCGACAGGGGTGCGGTGGACGCTCAGGGGTGGCCGGGCGAAGTGCCCGGGTGTGTGCTGGTGCACACCAGATCCACAGCGTGGCCTGGGGCCCCGAGGCCTGGAGGAAGGGGGGCTTGCCCCAGCTTCTTGACAGTCGAGGCTGAGTTCCCTGCCCAGGGCACTACTGGGGGTAGCGCCCGCTGCTGAGAGACCAGGTTCCCAGCCAGCCTCTTTCCCTCGCAGTGAAACACAAACAAAAAGGTGCAGTCGTCTAGCAGCAGATACCTACCACGCCCGGCCTTCATTCTGCGCCAGGCTGGAGGTGTGAGTGTGCGCAGGAGACGCAACGACGGAGGACGTGTGGGTGTAGCTCCCGGGCGTCAGGGACGCGGAGCTGGCGCGTCTCCTGCTCTGCAGCCTCGTCGCGCTGTGGCCTGGTGTTCCCTGGGCAGGACCGAGTGTCATGTTCTCTGTCCCTTCCACAGAGCCTCCCACCTGCTCCCCCGACCAGTTTGCATGTGCCACGGGGGAGATCGACTGCATCCCTGGGGCCTGGCGCTGTGACGGCTTCCCTGAGTGTGACGACCAGAGCGACGAGGAGGGCTGCCCGGTGTGCTCGGCCGCCCAGTTCCCCTGCGCGCGGGGCCAGTGTGTGGACCTGCGTCTGCGCTGCGACGGCGAGGCCGACTGCCAGGACCGCTCGGACGAGGCCGACTGTGACGGTGAGGCCCTGCGCCGCCAAGGCCACTTGTCCTGCCCTCCTGGAAGTGGCACTTGGGGCTCCGTCTGGCATCACATGAGTCGGGGCTCTGAAAACCCTTCACTTGGAGAAATCGCCAGGTCCTCCTCATCTTGGGAAGGAAAGAAGTTAGTTTTAGGCCCAAGAAAGAAAAACTCTGTGATCGGACCCGCATCCTATCCCACAAGGTGGTTTGACTTGAAGGCAGACAGAGTGAGGCTCTCTCGCCTTCCCGAATTCACTGAAGAGTTTTACAGAAACCCAGGGCAAGCCTGGGAGTGGGCTGGAGGTTCCATGGCTCACACGCTGGTAAATCCCAGCCCAAAAGACAGTGTGTCCTCCACTGAACAGTCTGTGGGGTAGCACTTATCCCTGGGTGGTCTCTAGCAACCCGTTGAACCAGGAGTTAGAGATTTGCCTTGGCATCCTGGGCCCACTCTGACCAGCAGGATCCTCCTTTAGATCTTGACAGTGAAACATCTTTCTTCTGTGCTCCCTCTGAATTTTCCTTCCATAAATGACCTGCTTGGTTGGTTACCAGAAAGTCATCCCATGCATAGCGAGGACGGGGCCCCCTTGTCTCTGGTTCCTGGGGCAGGACAGAAGGGAGCTTAGACAGCAGGTTGGCTGGGGTGGGCCATGGCCAGTCCTGAGCTATAGCAGGTGCCTTCATGGAGCTGCGGCTCCCTCCAGGCCAGCGCTGGGAGGTGCAGGCAGCGGTCAGTGCCGTCCTAGCTCTCCACCCCCTCCAGAGGCTGTGGGCTGCCTCCCCCATCTCCAAGCTCTGCCAGGCACCTTCATTCCCTCCACCACCCATTCGGGGAGCCAAGGCTCTTCCTGGCTGTTCCTCTCGTTGGCACTTACCCCACCCCACCCCCACAACCTAGAGAGCCTTGGGCAGAACTGTCTACTAGTCTTTGAGGCGTGTGGGCTTGACCCGTGGTAGGTACCTGACAAATACCTCCTGGGGGACGAGAGGCGCACTGAGGTCTAGTCCATCCCCTGGCGTGGCATAGGCCACATGGGAGTGGAGACAGGATCAGCTGTGACCACTCCTGACCTGGTCCTAGAAAGGGTCCCATCCGCCTGCTCTCTGCCGGGAGCCCGACCTTGGGTGTGGGGCCCACGTGGTGGGGCTGGGGGCACCTCCAGCCCCTGAATGCACGGCCCCTCCTCGCAGCCATCTGCCTGCCCAACCAGTTCCGGTGTGCCAGCGGCCAGTGCGTCCTCATCAAGCAGCAGTGCGACTCCTTCCCCGACTGCATCGACGGCTCCGACGAGCTCATGTGCGGTGAGTCAGCTTTCGACAGAGGGCGCGGGCACCTGCACTGGGTCCCCCCGGGAGAGTGGGGCCTGGTGCGAGGAGGAAGTTTGCCTTCCAAGCAGGGTCTCATGGGGAACTGAGGCAGCTGGGAGGCTCCCTGGGGGAGGCAGTGGCCAGGAGGGGAGAGTGTGATCTCGTGATCTGTGGGTGTCCCCAGCTAGGCCAGAGGCTCTCGGGGACGGGGCCTTGCTCAGCAGTGCCTGTCGGGCAGCAAGATCACTCTGAGGGCTGTGGTCCTGTTTCCTGGCAGCTCGCTGTCAGGCTGAGAGGAGCGATGTGCACGCATGTGGACACACATATACACTTATGCACACTGACATACACATGTCTCGTGCACACACACATACACAATATGTCCCACATGCCCCTCAAGTGACATGGCCTGTACATTCAGGGATACAAGGGCTAGAGTATGGGAGGCCAGGGCAGTCAGGGAAGGCTTTCTGGAGGCGGTAGCTCTTGAAAGCCTGTCCGATTCAGACAGGAAGGGAGCCGGAGTTCCAGATAGGAAATAGGAAGGAGTTTTTGTGTCTGGAGACACGGCCACCCCGTCACTGCAGAGGGGCCTAGACCGAGAGCTCTTCTCTTCTGGCTGCCAGAGAGCGAGGAGTCTGGGGTCAGGGAGAGTGGAGAGGAGGTTTCCCCAGGGACCCCTGAACGCTTTTGCACCTTCATGCCAGCCCAGATCAGGCATCCTCTCAAGAGGGGCCTGGGGCCAGATGGCAGCAGTGAGGGCCACGGAGGTCCCCGCTCCTCTGCAGGGCAGGTTCCCAGTCTAACCGGGTCTGTGCCCGGCCCTCAGTGTGACTGTGGGCCCCGCCGTGTCGGGGCTGATACTTGCCCACAGTCAGCCTTGTCACCAGAGCCAGCAGTTGTCCTCCCCTCTCCTTTGGGGTTCTGGCCTGCGGGAGGGGACGTAGTTGACCGTGCTCAGGACCGCTGGGCCACCCTGTGGGAAGGGTAATGTGCCTCTGTCAAAGTTGAGTCTGGAGCCTGGAAACCCCTCCACGGCGGCCCCTGCCCACCCTGTGGCCAGATGGGTGGCTCCTCAAACCCAGGTCCAGGCCCTCCCGCGCTGCAGGACACAGAGCCAGTGGGGATGCACTCACTTCCAGCCACCACCCAGGGCCCCTGGACAAAGGAGACTGGTTGAGGGGCCGTGGGGAGGCCAGGCAGGGGCCAGAGGAGGAGGAAGAAGAGGGTGCTCCCGGCGGGCTGCGGGCCCTGGAGTGGGCAAGGCTGCCCAGGCCCAGCCCCTGGCCTCTCCTGGCTCCCCGCCCTCCGTCAGTGGGTGCTGGGCCTGGGCAGAGCCGCCCCCCAGGGCATGCAGTGTCTGCCCCCGAGGAGGGCCCGTTCCTCTGGGTTCATGTCGGCCACCTTTCCCTTCTGTGCCCGGCAGAAATCACCAAGCCGCCCTCGGACGACACCCCAGGCCACAGCAGCGCCATCGGGCCCGTCATTGGCATCATCCTCTCCCTCTTTGTCATGGGCGGGGTCTATTTTGTCTGCCAGCGCGTGGTGTGCCAGCGCTACGCGGGGGCCAACGGGCCCTTCCCGCATGAGTACGTCAGCGGGACCCCCCACGTGCCCCTCAATTTCATAGCCCCCGGTGGCTCCCAGCACGGACCCTTCCCGGGTAAGGAGCTCGAGACCGGCAGGGACGGGATGTGGGCGGGGTGCCGCGGCCACGCGCCAGGCATGCGAAGCAGACCCTGGGGACCGGTCCCAGCACCGGCCTTTCCCACCGGGCCTGGGCTTGCGCCAGAATCCCCCAGCACAGAGGCGGGCGCACCTACAGCCCACGCCCTGGAGGTGTGGGGATTCCTTAGACTGGCCCTTCGCTATTCTTGTGGGACGTGTCCTGAGTCATCCTCTAGTCCTCACGTCCCCCAGAAATGAACGTGGGGGCAGCTGGGCTCCCTGTAGAGCCCACAGGGTCGCTCGATGCGGTAGCAGCTCTGTCCTAAGAGCAGCTAGGCGTTGCGGCTGTGCAGTTACGGTTGCGACACGGCCTGGGCACCGGGAGTGCAGGTCAGGTTTGTAGATGCTGCGGGGCCGCACAGCAGGGCTGGACCTCCTGGTTTGCATTACACGGGTGCGCGTGTGTCTGGGAAGGTGAGGTCGCTGCGAGCTCTGAAGGTGCCCCTACGGCTCCAAAGCCACCTTGGGGATTGACCTGAGCCCCCTCTCTGTCCCACTTTCACCCCAAGTCAGCCTCATCGGGCCCCAATGTCGAGGTGCAGATGTGGCCTTATTCTCTGTGTGGGGTGAGGTCATCAGGGTTTCTAGAGCTTGTGGAAGCCCATGTGGTGTCACCGTCACTGTCCCAGCAGCCACAGAGGGCGGGGCCCTGTGTGTGCCTGGCAGGCTCTGAGCCGAGCCCCGCTGAGTTCCCACAGGCCCAAGTGCCCTGGGGCAGGTGCTGGGTGTCTGCCCACTTGCCGTGAGCCTCAGCAAGCTTGCGCTGGACGTGGCCAGTGAGGCCTGCGGGAGGTGCAGTCTGGATCTTGGGGCAGCAGGAGCCGGGAGGAAGCAGTGTGTCTGCAGGGTGGCCAGGCCGCCTGAGCCACCCCATCCCTCCCCTGGCAGGCATCTCGTGTGGAAAGTCCATGATGAGCTCCGTGAGCCTGATGGGGGGCCGGGGCGGGGTGCCCCTCTACGACCGCAACCACGTCACCGGGGCCTCGTCCAGCAGCTCGTCCAGCACGAAGGCCACGCTGTACCCGCCGGTGAGTGGCGCGGGCAGGGAGGGGCGGGTAGGCCAGCCGGGCCCCGTCACCATCAGTGCTGGCCAGGGGTTTCCAGAGTTGGTAACTAGAGCACGGTGTGGGTGTTCGCCTTCCTCTGGACCCCTTTGGTTTTTTCTTTAATGACCTTGTTTTCTGCTTTGAAAAGGGTAATCCTTGTTCATGTGGGTGATCTGAAAACCACAGAAAAAGATAAGGGCTGAATCTTACCCATAGTCCACTTCCTGGAGTTGCTGTGGGGCATTTCAGTGTCTGGGTGGTCTCTGTTGTGCCAGCCCCCATGCGGCTGTGGGCCTGTCTGCCTGCGGGAGCTGCCCGAGCCCTCCCCCGGCACACCCTGTTGTCCCCGCTACCCAGGCTTTGCTGAGTCCCAGGAAATCGCTGGATGATTTTCCGAGGGGCAGAGGCAGGTGATTTGTGTGGGCAGTGGAGTGGGCGGGGCTGGTGCTGGCTGAGCCATGCCCTACCACGAAATGTAGAGGCTGCAGCACTGAGGGGGAGCCCCTGGGAGAGCACAGCCCGGGGTGCCAGGGCCAGCTTGTGTAAACACTGGGGTCTGACTCGATGGTGCTTTGTTCGCTTTTAATTCCTCCCAAACCCGAGTCCTGCAGCCGTGTGTCCTTCTGAGGTGAGAACAACCCCTTACGCTTCCTCTGGGGTCTCCCCGGTGAACCCCGCCTTTAAGGGCTGGTCCTTCGTTCCCTTCTGGGTGTTCCTGACATCTGGGGTGCTCCCTCCTCCTTATCGCACCTGCCCCTGGCAGGCCGGGGGTGTGCAGAGGAGGGAGAAGAGGGTTCTCTCTGGTTTGCTGGGCAGGACCTGAGTTTCCTGGAGGCCCCAGGGTCTGACTGTTTAGGGACAAAGGAAATCCGGAGCCAGAGGTTAGAAAATTCATACCATTCTTCTCGAGCTCCTGCTGCCATCCACTCTCAGAGAGCCCACCTAGCCAACTAAGCACAGGACCCCTGTAAGGCCAGGTTTGCTCCAGGAAGCAGCTCCCCTCGCCCCCCAGGGCGTGCACCAGGAGGCTCAGGAGGGTGACTTCTCTGTGGGGAGCTGGGGGATCTCACTAGGCTGTCAGAGAAGACACTGACCAGCCAGCTCTGTGTCTAGACGCTTGATGGTTTAACCACACAGTTCGCCTGCTGGAGTGTACGATTCAGTGGGCTTTGGTGTATTCACAGATATGTGCAACCCTCGCCATGCTTAATTTTAGAATGCTTTTATCATCCCTAAAAGAAACTGTGTATGGAGCTGGCTATTTTTAAATTAGTAAAGTCATATGTATTCATGGCACAAAATTCAAAAGGCACCAAAGAATGTGCAGTCGGAAGAGGCCCCACCTTCACGCCAAGCAGGACCCCCCTGGAGGTGTGTCCCGTGGTGGGTTTCTTGTGTGTCCTCCCAGGGGTAATCTGAACCTACACAAGTACGCAAGAGTACGGACTTTATTTTCCCTGCAAAGGAATAATAGATTTTGTGCAGTTGTAAGAAATAATCTGGAGGGATTTGTTGGCTGTCAGCTCAGTTTCCTCCAGTGCGAGCATCTTGCCCAACTGCGTAAGCACAGTGTCACCACAGGACACGGGTGTGATCTTTGACCTTATTCATATGTTACCAGTTTTACATGTGTGCTTGTGAAATCCCAAAAGATGGCAGCTCAAGGGGCCACTCAGCCTTGCCTGCCGCTCAGGAAAGCCGGCACTGACCAAACACCGCTGCGGCGCCCGGTGGCCGTACACACCCTACCGTGGCACACGTTAGCCCGTCTCTAGGAGGAGGTGCTGTCATCTCCGGTTTGCGGCAAGGAGGGTGAGGATCCGAGTGGTAACTGCTGGCCCTGGGCATCCTGCCTGTGGGTGCTGGAGCTGGGTGTCCTACTCCCAACACCCGCCAGACACCCCACGTCCCCTGCACCCTCAGGTTGGTTCTGCTTCCAGGGCAGCACTGTCCCGTTCTTAGTGGCTGAACGGTGCCCTTTGTCAGGTATGGCTGGGCCCATGCAGATGGTGTCAGGGTCCCCCCTGCAAGGCCGAGCCTTGGCCATTCTGACTGCTCTTGCCAAGTGGCCTCCCCAGAGGACAATCTATCTTCCTGCCAGCAGAGGGCCACACGGCAAGGCTGTCCCTGCCAAACTTCTCTCCAAGAGTGTAATTCAGGGAATCGTGTTGAAATCTTAAATATTAATTAATTAATTATTAGAGACAGGTGTTGCTCTGCCACCCAGGCTGTGGTGCAGTGGTGCAATCAATACTCACTGCAGCCTCAAACTGCTGGGCTCAAGGGATCCTCCCACCTGGGCCTCCCAAAGGGCTGGGGCTACAGGTGTGTGCCACCGTGCCTGGCCTATATTTCTTTTATCATGAATGACATTGAACATCTTTTTTTGTGTTTAAGAACCTTTGTCATTTTATTTTTCTTAGAAGGGTCTGTGCATGTCCTTGTTATGTTGGATTGTTGATACTTTCCGTACTCGTTGGTAAGATCTCTTTAGATGCAGAGATGCTAAGGAAATTGGTCCATTGCCTGGGATATGTGTTGAAGATATTTGTTTCCCAGTGTTTTTGTCTTTTGATGTGGGTTATGGTATGTTTTGCCATTCATGCAGTGAATTGTTAATCTTTCATAGTGCCGGATGTGCTTTCGGTCATGCTCAGAAAGGCCTTCTCTACTCTGGTCATAAGAAAACTCCCTTCCACATTCTCTTTCTTAGTGTCCTCATGCTTTTTGTTTTATGTTTAAATCCTCAAACCTCCTGGAATGTAATGAGATGTACAGGTGTCCACTTGTCTCTTTGCTGGTGGCTGCCAGGTGACTTGCATTATGGGGTGCAGTCAGGAGACAGAGACCATGTGGTAACTGGAGCGCACAAAGTTCAGTACCTGGGCATATTTGTTAACAGGGCTTGGAATAACAGGGCATCGGCCAATGAGAGGGAACGGGAACTCTAAGGCCGTGGGAACAGCAGGTGGGCCGAGGTAGAGCTCCCAAGGAAGAGCCCCCTGGGGCTGAGATCCAGTCCTTGCTGAACAGGGCATAGCTGTGGTTCGCCACATGGCTGAGATGTCGTGCACTGCCTGGCTCCAGAGGGCACGTTCACATGGCAGATTTATCTACTTACTGTCACAGTTGGGGCAAGTGGCAGTACAGTCCCTTGAGAAAGGGGCGCCTTTTTCTGGCATTGTTCTGGGGTGCCTCCCTCAGCGTGGTGAGCCCTATGCATGGGTCAGGGCCGAGCAGGGACACAGAGCCACCCGCGTGTTAGGAATACGGATGCCAATACAGGGTTAGACTGTCCGGTGGAGGCAGGAGGTGTGGAAGCAAAAGTCAGAAGGAGAGTTAGTGGAGAAGTCCCCGAGGAGCCTGGCCAGGTGCTCCCTGGTGCAGGTGGGCACGCCGGGCCAGGGGGACATCTCCTGATGCAGCTGGTCAGGCTGGCTACGACGGGGGCTGGCATAGGAGTCTGAGGACCTTGTCGAAATTCTGTGTTTACGGCTGAGCGTCTGGGTGTGGGCCTGGGGTCACTGCCGGCCAGCAGGGCTAGTGGCTGTGGGAGGGTGAGGTCACCGGGGCCGAAAGTGCCCCTGTTCTCTGCTTCTCGCTGCAGTGACTTTCAGGGCAGAGGGCTGCTGCCTCCCCTCCACTTGCCAGATCTCACCGCTCTGATCAGAACCGGACCGGGAAAGGGCTCCTGGGAAGCATGGGGCCAGCTTGGCCAAGCTGGTCCAGCCGGGGCCCCTCCCTGCGAGGACAGCGCAGGGCAGGCTGGTGGGAGGAGTCGCAGAGGGGCGAGGCTCCGGGTCACCCCTGCTTGGCTCTCCTCAGATCCTGAACCCGCCTCCGTCGCCGGCCACGGACCCCTCCCTGTACAACATGGACATGTTCTACTCTTCAAACATTCCCGCGGCCGCCAGACCGTACAGGTAGGTAGGGAGTCCCCACCAGGGCCCTGCGAGTGTCGTGGCCACGTGGGCTCAGACCAGCCTATGGCCGGGGAGGGCCCAGCCGCTTCCCATGCTCTCCGGTCGCACACGGCTGCCGCCCGGAACCGGCCCAGTGGGGCTGCGTGCGGATCTGGCGCTCCAGGTGTGGGCCAGGACACGGCTTGGAGCTGTGGGCCCTGAAGGTGCCACCAGGGGTGTTCCCACCCCATCATCCCACTGCAGGGGAGGAGGCTGAGGACTTGGGCTCCAGGGTCCACTTGCGCTCTTTAATCTGGCCATGGGCCCCTGGCCATCGCGACACCCCCTCTGGGCGCCTCAGTCCTCATAGGATAGAATGCCAGTGCGGAGGCTGCTGCGGCTCCCAGCCGGAGGGCGTGGCCGTTTCAGGACGGTCCTGGCTTCTTACTGGCTGTGCCAGCTGCTCGGCCTGACACCTGTGCCTGCGTTGGGGTTACAGGCCCCTCCTCCCTGGGATGTCAAGAAGTGGGGTCCGGGTCAGAGCCTGGGGCAGACCCGGGTGAGCCTCCTGACCTTTAACCCTGTGGTCTCAGCCAACATGTCACATCCCCCAGCAGCACTGGGCCTACCCCACAGGGGCAGTGTTGGGTCGGCCCGGCCTCCAGCGCTCTGGTACCCCTGGCCTGGGTACCGAGGTCCCGGAGCCGCAGGGCCTCCTGAGCGTGGTGCCACCCGCCACCTAGTGGCAACTTCTGGGAACTGCAGCCTGGACATTTCCAGCCCCTCCGTATTGGGTCACCTACAGTGGTGACCTGCACAGTGGCCCCCTAGTGCCTCAGCATCACATCCAGGCACAGCTGCCCACCTCAGGCTGTCACAGTCACAGCAGCCTCATCCGATACCGTCCCTAGAGTTATCACATCCACACCAGGCAGGCCAGTCCTGCCTGTCCCTCCTTGTGCCTTTGCTCATGCCACCCTGCTCTGGGCCCCACCACTGAGACATCTTCCCTCCCCACGGTCTGACCTCACAGCAGCTGGGGTCACCAGGTGTGGGCTCCACCTTCCCGCCCACTGTGAGCCCCGCTGTGCCGGGGCGGGGCTCGTGAAACCCACCAAGATCCCAGCCTGGTCTCGGGCTATGCGGTCTGACGCGGGATTTCTGGGCCGCAGCGGGGTGCAGGAGGCATCACCGGAGTCAGGTCGCTTTAACCCAAGATGGGACCGTTCCAGGCCCATAGCTCACCCAGGTTTATAGTGTAGCATTACGGTGAATGGTTATTGAGCACCTTCTAGAAGCAGTCAGGAACCATTTCTACCACTTTCCATGCAGAATCTCCTTTACGCCTCACAAGCCCCTTTTGAAATGGGTACTGCGTCATGCCCCCTTTTTATCAACGGGAAACCGAAGCTCCGAGAGGTCAAGTATGTTACTGCCCACGGTCAGCCAGGCAGGCATAGGGGCAACCCCGCTGGGGCCTGGGCGTGGCAGCCGCCGCGGAGGGGCAGACACGCCCACGTTAGAGGCAGGGACGTTGAGGCTCAGAGAGGGTGCATGACGAGCCCGGGCCACATAGCAGCTTGGGTCCCAGGTCAGGCCTGCCTCTTCCGGAGCTCGCGCTGCCACGGACGGGGCTTTCCCGTTTGCAGCTCCGGGCCCCTGTGCCCGCCAGAGCGCTCGCACACACGGGCCTCCCTGGTCCCGGCCCTACTCCGCAGCGTTTGTCTCTTGCAGGCCCTACATCATTCGAGGCATGGCTCCCCCGACGACGCCCTGCAGCACAGACGTGTGTGACAGCGACTACAGCGCCAGCCGCTGGAAGGCCAGCAAGTACTACCTGGATTTGAACTCGGACTCAGACCCCTACCCACCCCCGCCCACGCCCCACAGCCAGTACCTGTCGGCGGAGGACAGCTGCCCGCCCTCGCCCGCCACAGAGCGGAGCTATTTCCACCTCTTCCCGCCCCCTCCGTCCCCCTGCACGGACTCCTCCTGACCTCGGCCGGGCCACTGGCCTCCCTGCGCCCCTGTAAATAGTTTTAAATATGAACAAAGAAAAAATATATTTTATGATTTAAAAAATAAATATAATTGGGATTTTAAAAACGCAAGAAATGTGAACAATGATGGGGGTGGGCAGGGCTGGGAAAACTTTGTACAGTGGAAAAATATTTATAAACTTAATTTTTTTTAAAACACAACTGCCATTCTTTTGTGCCCTGTGTGCATTTGAGTTGCATGTCCCTGTGGAGCAGACGCTGAGCCTGGACTGAGGTCGGTGTCGTGAGCTTGTCCTGAGTGAGGGTCCCTCTGTCGGGTTCCCCCAGGGAAGGGCTGGGACCTCTGCAGGGGCTAGCATCCTCCCTAGGAGGTGTCCTTGGCCCGGAAGACGGCAGGCTGCACGGACGTGTAGACGGCTCTGCTGTTGCCCTCCTCAAATTCTTAGTAGCGTTGGAGAAAGGGGCCCTACGTCTTCACGTTGTACTGGCCTGCAGATTATGTGCCTGGGCTTTGGGCTGTTCCCAGGCCAGTCTTGGCTGTCCTGTGACCCCCTGTGTGCTTGCTCAGAGCCGCTGCCCATCGCAAGAGTGGGGGACTGCCTCTGTGCCGACCCCACTGGGTGGGCTGCTTAGCCCACTGTGCTGAGCTGCACTTGCCCAGGCAGGGAGGGACCCCTTGTCCTTGCAGGGCAGTTGGCAGGTGAGGCCAGAGGTCCGCTGTGCACCCACCCTGGGCAGTGCTGCAGAAGACCGGTACATGAGGCCTGGCCCCCAGGGTGTCCCCAGACTGTGGAAGGAGACGGAGAGGAGTCGTATGGTGAAGACGCTGGGCTCCCGAAAGCCAGGCAGGAGCTGCCGTCTTCAGAGGGCAGGGAGGGAATGCCCAGTGAATCAGCCCAGAAGGTTCTGAGCCCAGTTGAGACACTGGCAGGAGGTGAGCTTGTTGCTGAGTGCAACTCCACGTAAGGACTGAAATACAGGGCTGGTGCGCTGGCTCACGCCTGCGATCCCAGCACTCTGGGAGGCTGAGGCAGGAGGATCACTTGAGGCCAGGAGTTCAAGGCTGCATGCGGTGAGCTGTGATGATGCCACTGCACTCCAGCCTGGGTGACAGAGTGAGACCCTGTCTCAAAAAAAAAAAAAAAAGAAAAAGAAAAAAATACAAGGATCTGGCAGAAATGCCTCGAGTGAGCCTCCGGGTTTCCCAACGTGACCCTGAAAATGACCCGAGACCAGCAGCTGAGGGAGAGGAGTCTTGTGCACGACCAACTGCTAGATGTCCTCCATGGTTGGGGGACACCAGAAACACATGGGGATCCTGATGACCATTCCACCAGGGACAGCTGAGGAATGTGTGGGCACATGAGCCTGATGGCACCTGGTTTCCTGAGACAGACCCTCAGGAGTCACCTCCCTTACCCCGACTGCCCAGGAGTCCCGAGGTGAGGTGTCAGCATTGGCGGCGATGGAGATGGGCTAGCTTGCTGGCACGGAGAGCAGACGATGCAGGGTGGGGCCCCAGGCCCCAGTAGAGACGGGCGCTGCACCCACCTGGCCCATCTGTTACTGAGGGGCCCTGGTGAGGATTCCGCGAAATAATGTCTGTGAAAAAGCCCTGCTCAGTCAAGTGTCTGACTAGTAGCAGGTCTTTGGCAAATGGAAGCCGTGACCTATTAAAGCTTGGACAAGTGACAGACTAGCCCAAGGTCACACTGCTAACACCAGCAGAGCAAGAGGGATGCCAAAGCTCCTAGGCCCAAAGACTGGGTCTCCTGCCACCTGCCACAGAGCTGCCTGCGGGGGTGCTGGTCTCCCAAGCACTCAGGGTTCCTGATCTTTCAGGTTGGGCCACGCACCCCGAGGTGCTCATGACAGCACAGGTGTCAACCTGAATAACCTAGTGGAGGCCACTTTTGACTCAGAAGCAGCAGCCGCATTGTGGGGGATCCCCCATGAGCACCCCTACTCTGCCCAGCCAGACATGCAGTCTGAGAGGGCCCGCTAGGGGTCAGGGGAGGAGTGGCCTGGGCTGCTGGCCCCGGGAGGGTGAGTCACGCTCTGCAGCCCTCCCCCCTGCCCTAGAGCCATTGCACAGCTAGGGGTGCGGTCTGGTGGCCAGAGGCCTCTCTGCTGGACCCTTCCTGCCCACACCGCCGGCTAGGGGGAGTGAGGAGCTAACCTGCAGGCCACCTACCACATGCCGAGTAAATCCATTAGCCTCCGGTAAGCACCTACTGCATGCGGAGCCTTGCACTTAAGCCAGTTACATGCATGGAGACCCACCATGTAAGTCAGGTGTGGCCCTTTCCTTGAAGGTGCTCCAAATCCAGAGATATGGGGCAGTTTCCAAAGCCATGGGGGAAGCATAGCACGGAGATGCCCTGGAGCCAGATGGGGCATCACATTCGGAGGGGAAAGCAGGGAGCGCTTCCTGGAGGAGGCTGTGTCTGAGCTGTGTCTTCAACGAGGGGGTGAAATTAACCTCTCTTATTTAAACTTCACAACAGCCCAGCTAGGTAGATATATGTAGTTGAGGAAACTGAGGCTTGGGTAAAAAGAAATAAGGCCAGAATTGTTTTCATTCATTTGTTTAATCATTCCTTTATCCAATTAACGTTACTAGCTGCCTACCAGGTGCAACTCGATGTGGCCAGAAGGGCTTCCACCTTCCCTCCAAACCCTCCCACCTCTGCAGTGACAGCCACAACTCCCCAAGTGTCTATCCGCCCTAACTGAGCCCCCTAATGGGCTCCCTCCCTGCCAACCCTAGCTCAGCCACACCCCCGCCCCTCCCAGGATGAGTGTGGGAGCTTCCTGCCTGCCCCGGCCACTGACGCAGCATCTTCCCCCCCAACCCCAACAAAGTCCATGTCGCCAGGTCTTGGGCATTTCCCCTGCCGGCCAGGCCACTGGGGACCTGGGTGTGGCCAATGTGGGAGGTCTTGTCCCTGAGAAATCTGGGCGGTCAGGAGATTGGGTGGGGCTTGGGTCCCATTCAGTCTCTGCAGGGTTCCTTCTCCTGGGTCATGTGGCCGGCTCTTCACAGTATGGGAACAGCCTCGTCGGACCTTACCTTCAGATCAGAGGCAGTGGCCCCACGAAGGAACCCCCTCACTGGCTCCTCCTCTTGGGGTCCTCTCTCAGATTCCCATACCTCTACCTCTACCTCTTTCTCCCTATGTCCTCTGTCTCTTTCCCTCTCCTGCCAATGGCCCAGCCTCCCTCACAGGCAGGAGCCTGTCTCGGGGCTCCTTAGTCCAGCCCCTCTGACCCTGCGCTACTGCTGCTGCTTGCGGCTCTTGCTCAGCCTGTCCTTTCTAAAGTGCGGGCAGCCCTTCTCCTGCCCTGGCTCCCCTGCTCTGAGCGCAGACCGCAAGTGCCTCTGCCTGTCTTCCGAGGTCTCTGCAATTCCCCTGTGAGCACCTCCACCCTGTCCTCCCCCATGTGCTCGCTCCACCAGGCTTCTGCAGCTCCCTCCGAGGCACGCCTGCCCCGCCCTGCCCCAGGCTACCTGCCTATGTGCCCCTCCCTAACCCTCTGCCCCAGCACCCCCGCTGGTTTCAACCTGGCCTGTGTCCCTCACTGGCCGTGTGGCCTTGGGCGAGGCTTCTCGCTTCCCTGAGCAGCAGGTCCATGTGAGCAACACTTGCCCTGGTTTGCTGCCTCCCTAGAGGCGGGGACCTTTCACAGCACTGGCACAGCTTGGCAGGAAGAGTTATCCCTCCGTATCCGTGGGAGATTGGCTCTAGGCCCCCCAGGATGCTAAAGTCCCTTATATAAAATGGTGTGGCACAATCCTGTGTCACTTAATGCTGGGGATATGTTCCGAGAAAGGCATCGTTAGGCAATTGAACTGCTGTGTGAACAACCTAGAGTGTACTCACACAAGCCTAGAGGGTAGAGCCTGCCACACACCTATTGTTCCTGCGCTGCAAATCTGTGCAGCACGTGGCTGCACTGAATACGAGAGGCACTGGGACACAGTGGTAGATAGTTGTGTATCTAAACTGACCTAAACAGAGGCACAGTACAGGAAAAATATGGTATAATCTTATGAGACCACTGTCACACATGCTGTCTGTCATTGGCTGAAACATCGTTACTCAGTGCATGACTATATTTGCATATACCCTACACACGTCCTCCTGTGTACTCTGTCATCTCTAGGTTACTTATAATACCTAATACAATGTAAATGCTATGTAAATAGTTGCTATACTGTATTAAACAATTTATATTATTTTTACTGTTGATATTTATTCATTTATTTTTGAGATGAGGGTCTCACTAAGTTGCCCAGGCTGGTCTCAAACTCCTGGGCTCAAGTGATCCTCTCACCTCAGCCTCCTGAGTAGCTGGGATAACAGCCATGTGCCACCATGTCAGGTGTATTATTTTTTTATTTTAATTTTTTTCAAATATTTTTGATCTGGGGTTGGTTGAATCCACGGATATGGAACCTGCAGATACAGAGGGTCAAATTGGGGTGGGGAACCTGTGGCCTTCTAGGTCTGTAAGTGTGGCCTTTTGACTGAATCCCAACTTTACAGAACAAATCCTTTTATTAAAAGGGGTGCAAGCAGGGAAAGATGAAGCTTTTCTTGGCTCCTTGGTGCTTAAAAAAAGAACGATCTTGAAGTCAGAAGGCCACAGGTTCCCCAACCTTAAATGGGGATGATGCTGCTGTTCTGGAACTACCGGCAATGCATTCCTTCTAGAAAGTCTCCTCCAGGAACAGGCTCGGCTGGGGGCGGGGGCAGGTGCACATGCCCAGAGACCCAGTGTCCCCGGCCCAGTCAGTGAGGTGGGGGCAGCTCAGGCCGACTGGGGCCTGTGCAAAGGGTGGGGCTGGGGGTGCAGAGGGCTGCTAAGCACCTGGAAGGCAGCCAGGTGCCAACCTCGGCAGGTCCTACCCCACCCCACCCCCATCCCCAGGGCCCCGCTCTGCCACTTTTCCCAGGGGTCTGGGGAAGCCACGCAGTAACCATACTGTGCCCTCTTTGAGCAGAAGCGCCTGTCCCTGACCAAGCCAGCGCCACTGGAGCCAGCTTGAGAGACCTCACAGCTTCCCTGCTTGGAGCCCCTCTCTGGGGCCCGAGCATCAGGGACTGGCATGGTGGCACTGTCCCTCAAGGCTCTGCATGACTCAGTTACCTCTGACCCCTCCTCTCTCAGCATGCCCCAGCCACGCCTGCCTCTCGAGTGCCCCAAAGCCCCATCTTGGGGGCCTCTGTGCTAGTTTCCCTCTCTGACACCTCAACCCAAGAGCTCTCGCTTCTATCCTCTCTGTCCTCGGAGTGAAATGACTTTAGCTTACTGTCACCTGATGTTTCCCCGGTCCCCGGGGCCCTTCGGGCCGCAGCGCGGGCACATACCGGGTGCTCAGTAAAGGGCGCCCTCCTGCCCGCAGACAGCTCGGGCGCACCCCGGGCGTGCGATTCTGCAGCAGCCTCAACGCCGGCTTCGTGTCACTGTGTCGCTGGAGGATGACCCGGTTTGTCCTTTTCTCCGCCTGCTTCTAACTTCTGCCCTCGTGTTGATTTTCATGAGACTCTGAAAGGCGCTGCGAATCCATTTGGAAATAAAGTAGGTTATTAGTACGGAGGCACAAGGCGGGCTATCTTGGTGTCCCCGACCGGCTGGGGCGGGGGAGGGGGAGCCCAGACGAGCATTTGGAAGCTGGCGTGCGAATCCTCCCTGCCAAGACAAAACGGATTGCCTCTCAGACACAGACATTCATCTTCCCGCTCGCTGGTGGACCACAGCTAGGGACACCAAGGACTCCTCATCTTGACCCTCACTTCCGGAGCGATTATTCGGGTAAAGGGGCCACGACCAGCGACTCCTTTTACAAAATTCAGCTGTGGAGAATGCGGGCATCGATCCCGCTACCTCTCACATGCTAAGCGAGCGCTCTACCATTTGAGCTAATTCCCCAGCTCAGGCTCACTTCCGCCGCCGGCATGCATTGTGGCACACGTCATCACCGGTTTCCTCGCGGCCCTCCGCCCCGCCTGGCCGGCCGTCCCGCTACCTCATTGGTTTCCTTGCAGCTCCGGCTCCATGGCCATGATTGGTTTGGCTCAATATAGCTTAAAAAGCATTGGCCGCTTGGATTGGCGGTCTGAAGCGTCCGTCAAGCGGAAGCCCTGCTGTTGCTACGGCGTAGGGGGAGCCCAACTAGGTTTCTCCCGGTTTCTGATTTGTTTCTCAGTCTCCGGGTCCTAGAGGTTCCGGATCCGTCAAGTCCATGGGAAAAGAATGCGCCTCTCGCGCTTGACTGACTAGGCCTGTGAGCCAATCGGAGTGGATGAAAGGGAGCCGCTGGTCGATCCAATAGGTTGTAGGAGGCGGGCGAGGAAGTCCAATGAGCGTGGGACTGGGGGAAGGGGAGGGTCACGATTGGCTGCGAGGCGGCCGAAGGGAGGGTGGGGGGAACTCAAGGCCTGCTTGATACGTCCGCCATTTTGGGCGCTTCGCTGATGGTGTCGGGGAGCGCGTTTCCCGCCTGAGCGCAACTAGCGGCGGGTTGTGGGCACCTCCAGGTAATGAGGGGGGCGGCGGGACAGGCCGCGGCGCGGGGTGCGTGGGGCGCGTGGGCGGGCGGGCGGCGGGGCCGCTCCGCCTGGGCCTCGGCGGCGCGGGGAGAGAGCGTCCCGGCCCCTCTCCCCTCCCCCCCGGAATTCGCTGCTCCGCGGGCCCGGGAGGCGCGGCGCCGAGTCCCTCCCGGCCGCTCCCCGCTCGCTCCTGTCAGCTCGGGGCCCGGCCGGACCCGGCGCCGGCGGCGGGACGCGGCCGGGGCGGCGAACTTTGCGCCGCGTTGACGTCCGCGGCCTTGGTTGGCGGCGGGCAGGCCGGCGAGACGCGCCCCTGCCCGGGCTCCGGCTCCAGCCTTTCCGCCCCGCCAGCCGCAGCCCGCAGCGTCGCCCACCGCCCCGGCCGGGGCTCCGGCCCCGCTCCCGCTCGGCCTCCTGGCTGCCGGCTCCCGGACAACTTCTCCGGGGCCTCGGGGAGCGTATCAAGTTGAAGCAAGAAATTCGCGAAGGCCATTGTTGGACTCTTCTCCGGGAAACAAGTTTTGTGGGTTTCTGTTAATTCGCCGCAGAGTCATCAGAATACACACAAACCAGTTCGGAGTCTTTCAGTAGCTTGCCCAGTGATCTTTTAACTCCGGTGTTGTGGCTCGGACGTAGACTTGGTCTCAAATGCCTCCCTGGTGTATTTCAGCCAGAGAGGTGGTCCTTCTTGTGGCTTGAAGTACCTCCCTCTTAAAGAAGCCCATTCTCTCTTAACTTGGAGGTGTTTCTTCCTGAGCGCCTGCTTGCTTTGATCACAACTTGGACTTTTAGTTGGAGGTGGACGGAATGAGTCCTTGGATGTATCTCCGTGCCCTAACGTTTCAACCTCATGACTTAATGCTATTTTTCTGGTACTTAACATTTTCTCTGTGGGGAGGGATGTTTTGCTTTTATAGGAGAGTGAACTTGGTAGTTGTTTCCTTTCATTCTCACAGCGCTTGTTAATGTCGATATTGTTCCACTTTACGAATGTAAAGTTTACTTTGATTTTGTCTTCAAGGTCATGTTGCAGATAGGCATCAAGTGGGATAGGGGCTGCAGATTTCCAACCATTGAAATGTGCCTCAGCAAATGTATGATACCTAGTTTGTGGTGGTGGTTGAGTTTTCTTTACTCTGGAGTTAGACGGCCTGGATTCAGATCTTGGCTTGACCACTTTCTAGCTCCGTGACCTTGGGCAAGTTACTCAGTCTGTCTGCTTCCTCTGTAATATGGGAATGATAATAGTGTCTGCCCCATAAGTTTGTTAGGACAAATGAGTTAATACGTGTAAAGCAGCTAGAACTGTGCTTGGCACATAGAATCAGCTTAGTAATTTGTGGCTACTGTTACTAATTTAAATTTGATTTTTAAGTGTTTGGATACTATTGGGAAGTCAGATGAGTGTTTAAGCCCTGTGCCTTGGTGACTTTTTAGAAAGCCCTGTGTGTTTAAGAGTTACTCGGGCTGATAAAGTGAACTGGAAATTATTTTTTCAGGAGCAAGGTTGTTGAGTATTCATTAAATTACATACATTTGGTAGAGTAATTAATTAGTGGTGATACCTCAGAATGTTTTGTTTAAAGAAGTGGTTAAATACAGAAAAGTCCATCAGGAGCTTAAGTAGGACTGTTACTCATGTACTTTTGGCTACTACTTCTTGAGTTTGATTGGCCCCCAAATCCGTAACTTCACAGTTTCTTAGTGTACTCCTGGTTGTTGTTGAAGATTGAAAGGATACTGTGTATTTTGATACACTTCAGCAAAGATAGTTTGGGAAATAGCTGTTGTCCTGGATGGATGCTTTGGAAGCTATTCTGCGCTTTATTATGTCCGGTCAGGGAGTCTAGAATATTTAACAAAATGCCATTCACTCATACATAAACGCAGTCTTTTAAGGCCTACCCTGTGCTCTTCTCCATGGTTCATGAAACCATTCTTGCCCTTCCCTTGGTGTTACTGTATTTGCTTGGGACGTGGCTTGCTTTGTTGCTTTGGGGAAGTGTATTTTGACAGACTTAGTCTTAAGTAGAAATGAGCATCTTGCTGGTGGAACTTACTTAGGGACGGGAAGAAGATTGTTTCGCGTTTAGAAGACTTTGTGTAAAGTATAGAAAACCAAATTAAACAAACAAAAATTTGGTATTTTCAATCAAGTAATTGAGAATTTGAGAATCAGCCCATAGCTAAGCAGAAAATGAATATTAATAAAATTAAGATAGGGCGAGGTTGCTTAGCTTTTTAAGTTAAGTTTTTGCATCTATTTGGTACAAAGATAATGTGATAATGTGCTTATTACAAGGAAGCATCTATCTCTTCCTTAAAACAGTGTTCGTCAGAATCAGTATTCAGTTTGTTTCTAGGATAAACTTGTATCTTGCTGTTTTATGTTTTTGGTATTTGAGAGGCGGCCTCTGTGTGTGTGTGTGTGTGTGTGTGTGTGTGTGTGTGTATTGGTCTAAAGTTTCTACAATATTTTACTACACTTAAGAAGATTAAATGATAGTGAAAATGAAGCTCTTCTATCTGCTCAACTAAAGCTCTGCATTGAGTTTATTATAAAAAGCACAAGTGTCTGCTTTGGTCCTTATGAGTCAAGATCTAAGCCCCATGGGCTGAGTAGTGTTAGCTGCTTTTTCTCAGGATGTACTGAAAAATAGACCTGGCCTCTTGGCTTTAAGCAGCGTTCATATTTCTTTCCTTCCTTTCTTTCTTTCTTTTTTTTTTTTTTAAGACACACAGTCTCACTCTGTCAGCCAGGCTGGAGTGCAGTGGTGATCATAGCTCACTGCAGCCTTGAACTCCTGGGCTCAGGTGATCCTCCTGCCTCTGCCTCCTGAGTAGGTGGGATTAAAGCTACAGCATGTGCCACCACACCCGGGTAATATTTTTTATTTTTTTAGAGACACGCTCATGCTGCATTGCCCAGGCTAGTCTTGAATTCCAGGCTTGAAGCAGTCCTCCTGTCTTGGCCTCCAGAGTTGGTGAGATAACAGGCGTGAGCCACCACACCTGGCTTCCTTCCTTTCTTAACAGAACTTCAAATGATTGGGTTTTGATTTATTCTAGATCAGGGATTTCTCAGCTGGGGGTGACCACTCCCCCAAACATTTGGCAATGTCTGGAGACTTTTTTGCTTGTCACACCTCTGGGGGTGGCTAGTGTGCTTCTAGAGGATAGAGGTCAAGGATGCTGCTAAACGTCCTACATTGTACAGGACACTCCCCCTCCCAAACAGCAAAATTGTTCAGCCCCAGATATCAACAGTATTGAGGCTGAGAAACCCTGCTCTAGATGGATGCTAGACTGGCCTGCGTTGTAATCATTCGGTATACTTTAAGACCATGGGTGCTGGACTCCACTTCTGGATATTTGTGGTGGGATTGAGAATCCGTTTTTAAAAAGCTTCCCAGACAATACTGAAGTGTAGCTGGGTTTTGGAGCCACTGTTCTAGACCATAGATTCTAGGGATGGTTTGTGAGTTAAAGGATCCTTCTGGTGATCTGTGAACTCTGTCTTTGCAGTACCTAAATCCTGCATTGGAGATTATTAGTAGTGGGGAGAGATAGTGTACTTAACATCATTTTTCAGGTGTCTGAAGACTGAAGTTTTTTTTAAAAAAAATATAAAACGAATTGATTTTATAAAGTAATTTAGAAACTTTTTTTTACCTTTACCTCATGAAAATACGTTACCTTATCATGCAGAATCTTAGCAGAATTCCTACCTATTTGCTTCTGTGCTGAATAACCTTACACTACTGTAATTTTTGAGTTTTGTATCTTTTGCCCTCGTCAGTCAACTCAGTTCTGTTTTTAGATGCCAGCTTCAACTTTTTTTATTTTTAATTATTTTTTGATGAAGACCCACCTATTCCCAGAGAATTAGCTCTGGATCAGTTTACCAGTTCTGCCCTTGTAGTGCAGGAGAGGCATATGGTACGCTCAACCTTTAAGGGGACCCTTCTGTACCCTGGACACTGGATCCAAATGGGAGAGTGTTCTTACCTCCTGGGGAGATGAGGTGCAATAGTAGAGAGAAGGGGCAGAGATCCTTTTCTTGCTCATACTTCAAATCTAGATTATCTAGTTTATTGAATGCAAGAATGTTAGTATGAAAACTTACACAAAATTTCAACAACTAAATGTTAGTATCTGGACATATAAAATGCAGAAGATCATGGAGGCATTTTCTGATTCTTGACCCTGAAATTCAGTCTGTAGCTATGTTGAGAACTCCAGGAGACCCCATCTACTACTAATCTTCATTTATTTGATGAGCAAATATATTGAGTCCTTACTCTGCCAGGAACTGTATTAGGGATTCACGGGTGAACAGGCCCTTAAGGACTTACAGTCTAGGGGGGGAGGCAAGCAATTACAAAAGAGACCAATTGACAAAGCTTGTTAGAATTGTACATGGTGTAAGCAAGTAGTCTCTTCGAGGCCTTGGAGGAAACCTGTTTTCTAGTTGGTTGGCTTCTTTGTTTAAACTTTGGGTGGTGGAGAGCTCAGAGTGTTGCAAAAGAATAAAATAGTTACACCTTTGTTACTCATTTGTACTAAATGGTTACATTGACTTGCCTCCTGAGTTTGAGGTTTTTAAAAAGCAGTGCCATTCTTCCCATGCTGGCAAAGCTGTTTTGTCATGACAGATACGATTGATGTTTATTATTTATTATTCCATACACATTGGTTGTTGTCAGTCAAATTTGAAACATTGACTCTGTGGTTCCAGACTCATCAGAGGCTTGATGTAGGTTCTTGGCCAAATATCTTGAAGCATCCTTGAAGTGGATGTGCTTTGAGTGGGAATGGTTTTTGTTCTTGTTGTTGTTGTTATTTTTCTGCTGCAGTGTGGATCTAGGTTGACTGGAGATTTGTTTTTGTGACCTTTTGACTTTGGCTTAGATTTAGTTGTCATGGGAGCCCCCCCTCCCTGCCACCCCCTCTGTTCTGCTTTACTGGGAGGGAGATAGTTACTAGTCAGATCAATACTCAGTATGTTTCAGCTTTTGAAAGATTATAGACTGACATCTGGATACCAAGTAGATTGGCTAGATGGTAAAGAAACAAGTAAAAGGGCATCTGGCAGTATGTGAAAATGCTCCTTACCTCTGTGCCTAGCTAGGACATTTTCATGTCACAGACTTGGCCAAGAGCTGGCTTTACCCCTAAGTAGAGGCTGTTTGCTACCTTAGTAGAGGCTGGTCAGTGTTGACCTGTTTCAGATGTACTGTTGAAGAAGTTGACTGAATTTATACAATTAAAGTTTGATAGATTCTGAACATCTTTTTACAGATATAAGGAGGCTCTGATTTTGTACTTCTCAGAAACAGTGGAGAAAACTAGGGTATTATTAGTTCCAAAATTTCCTATAGTGGGTATATATATTGATTTGAAATGATTTGTACACCCCAGAGGTTTACTGCCATAAAATCTGATGGTCCAAAAGAAAGATGAATGAAAGATTGTTTTTAGGAACATTGGAGAGCAGGACTAAAAAGGCTGCAGAAATAGGAGTATGACTAAAGATTGAGTCAGACTTGGAGAAAGCTGTGTGAGATTGCTAGTTCGAGCCTGGGGCTTCTCTCTGCCTGGATGTAAATCTGAGCAAGAATACTGGTGGCAGACACACTTTGAGAAGAAGAGAGTGGATAGCTTGCCTGTGAACACATTGCATTCTGAGACCCTAATGAGGGCAGGTTACACTACCCACTAAGGCATGCTCCATGGTTGGGTGAAATTGGCTGGGCTTTCAGTCCCCAGATTGGGGCAGTGGCAGGAGGAAAATTAACTTTTGATTTGATTTGTCGTTTGGGGCTTCCTTTCATGAGAATCATAGTTTTGGACTGGAAGAGGAGTTAGAGGTCATTGATTCTTAGAGAAAAATTTAGGTCATTTGGAAGAATGGACCCAGAGGCAGTGGAGAAATCTCAGGTCCTGGTGATTGTTTAGGGTCGTGGTGGCCCCACTAGACCACAATTTTTAAGTGCTATTTGTTTCAAGAGTGACATCACAGCTGGATCTCACTGAGAGTTAAGCATAAATAGTTCTAGCTTCTGAATCGTTTCCTTATGGTGGTAGTACATGTCATTTTTTTTGTCACTATGTAGTAGATGAGGGGACAGTGTCTCTTGGTTTCCTTTTGTTGACATAGAGATACACACTTTGAATGACTCCCCCTTCCCCCTTCCATTGTGGCCTTCTTGTTCTTGCTTTATTATACCCTTAGATGGATTTAACAAACTATTTGGTACATATCATAGGCATAGTATTTTGCTGTTAAGGGAGTTTTCACAGATTAGTACCTGGTCTGTGTCCTCAATTCAGAATATATTGTGGTGGTCAAGAGTGTACAGGGTCTGAAATAGCTGAGTTCTGGCTCACACAGTTTTCCAGCTGTATGATCCTGATATTAGCTGACATCTCGGTTCCATAGTATCTTTATTTGTGAAACGAATATTAAATGTAAACTGTTTAGCACAGTGTCCGGCACAGATTAATATTTATATTATTGTTATTGATCTTCTTTTCCATAACAATAAAAATAAGGACAGAAACAACTGTAAAGTACAGTGAATTTCCTGAAGGAGAGAAATGAAATATTATGGGATCATAGAGCTTTGAGGGCTAACTAGCTGCTCTGGGGAAGTGCAGGGTGATGGTGTTTGGGGTGACGAGATATTATAGAGTTAGAGTTAGTGTTTATATGCAAATTTTTCCCTCCAAAGTTGGATTATATTTGTCTCATGTACAGAAATGTGATAATATTCACATTTATGTAAATAAAACATACATAACATAATCCTTTCTTTGGCTAGACTAGAGATCATAAATTTGAGGTTTGCAGTTTGCTTTCTAAAACAGTCGTCTTTAAAATCTGTTTCTTTCTGGCACCGAGGACATTATAAAGGTAGTTTTGTTTGCTATGGAGTCTCACATGTTATATAGAACCATATTTTTCAACATACTGTGGATAATCACATATGCCTTGAAGGATCAATGTATGTTAACAGATGATTGGATCTTTTTGATTTTGCACTTAATTTCTTTACAAATTCCACATTATAGCCAGACAACTCTATTGAGGGTCTGCAAACTTTTCCTGTAAAGGGCTAGTTGGTAAATATTAATAGTTTAGGCTTTGCAGGCTAAAAGATTTCTGCAACTACTCAGCTCTGCCCTTGTAATGTGAAAACAGCCATAGCCAATATGTAAACAAATGAAGGTGGCTGTCATCCAGTAGAACTTTACTTACAAAAACAGGCAGAGGGCTGAATTGGGCCTATGGGACGTAGTTTGCCAGTGCCTGCTCTAATCTATTTTTTATTTTAACTTTTAATGAGATATATTGAAAGAGTATATATCAGTATGTGTATAGATATTATTAAACATTAAAACTGACAATTATGTACCCACTAACCAGCATCAGAAGTAGAATGTTGCCATACCTTTGGCTCCCTGTTCGTCCTCCCCTGACCACTCCCCTCTTTCTGACCACCCCCATGTATCATTTTCCTGCTTTACTTTGTGATATTGCCATCAATGAATGTATCGTTATATAACTTCAGTTTTACATGTCCTTAAACTATGTAAGTTGAATCATTTTGTTCTGTGTCTTTTCTTTTCCCCCAGTCACATTGATTTTGAGATCCATTTATTCAAATGTTTGAGTACTTATTATGTCTTAGGCATTGTTCTAGTGCCAGGTATGTTAGTAGTGAGCAAAGGGGATGAAAGTCCCTGCCCTTATGGACCTTACATTTTTGTGGGGGAAACACGGTTAACAAATAAGTAAAAGATACAGTAGCCGTCTGGTAATACAAGCAGAGAGAAGAGCAAAGCTGGCAAGTGGGTGCACGGGTGAAGGGGCTGTTTGCAGATTGAAGTACAGTGGTCAGGGCAGGCCACTCTGATAAGGGGCCTTTGAACAGGAGGTAAGGGAGCTAGCCACAGGGCTAGGGGGTGGAGGAGCATTACAGCATGGAGCAGGACAAGGTGCTAAGAAGGGGGTGTGCCTGCCGTCTTTAGGGACAGTAGAGAGGCCACTGTGAGGAAAGTAGGTGGTTGGGTTCGGAGATTGATGGTAGGTCACGCAGGCATTGTTAAGATTTTATCTTTTTCTTGGTGAGGTGGGAAGTCATTTTGTATTTTGAGCAGAGGTGTGACATGATCTGGTTTCTAAGAGTCCCCCTGAAGCTGTGTTAAGAACAGCTGTCCCTGTGTGGTTGGAAGGGGGCTAAAGGCTATGGCAGTGATCCAGCAGAGCACTAATGGCAGCTTGGGGAATAGGGGTGGTAGTGAGAAGTGGTTAGATTCCGGGTCCTTCTTGAAAAGGGAGAGCAGACAGGATTTGCTGGCAGATTGGATGTGGGTGTGAGAGAGGAGCGAAGGATGATACCAGGATTTTTGCTTGCTGTGGGAGTTGCCATGTATGAAGAAAGGGAAGACTATGGGAGGAGCAGGCTGTGGAAGTAAGATCAGGACTTGGGTTTTAGACATGTTCAGTTGTGAAGCTTTTAGAGAGCAGACTGGAGGTTTGTAGGACTGAGGCATTTGGAGTTCAGTCTGGGCTGCAGATAGAAATGTGGGAGTCTCCAGTGTTTAGATGGCACTTACCAGTCCGGAGGTTGAGTGAGAGCATTGCAGGACTGAGGCCCCAAGTCAGGAGGTCGGGAAGGAGCAGCCTCTGAGGAGGAGGAAAACCAGGTGAGGGTGGCATCTTTGAAGCCAAGGGAAAGTATTGTCTTCCAGGAGGCGTGGGATCCTCAGCCAAATGCTGCTATTGTAAGGTCAGGTGAGATGAGGGCCAAGACTCGTCCCATGGCTTTGGCAGCACAGAATTTACCGATGACTTTGACAAGAAATTCCAATGTGGCGGTGTGAGAAAAGCCTGGAAGGGAGCATTCCTGAAAGACTGAGAGAAGATGAAGGCACATAGAGAAAACTCTGTTATGGGGATTTGCCACAGTGATGAAGGGAGATTTGGAATCCTATGGTTTTGTTGATATGGGAGAAATCACAGTATTTTTGTAATGTTGGTGGGAAATGATTCTCTAGAGAATGAACAACTTGAAAAAGCAGGAGAGGTGACCCTTCCTTGCCAGAGCCATGTTCTCGGGTTGGCAACAGGGAATGGGACTGAGTGCCCACAAGAAGAGTTGGCATCCATGGGCTCTTCCTTGGGGTAAGGAGGGGGAGCAGAGTAGAGGAGATGGGATAGTGGAAGCATGTGGACGTTTTCTTCTTTCTTTGTTTTTTCCTCTGAAATGGAAGAAGTTCTTAGCAGTCAGGGAGAATGAGGGAGAGTTGAGGCTGGTGGGGTGTGAGGAGAGAGGAGGAAGTAGGAAATGTTCTACAGGAAGGTAAGAGTGTGTGAGAATGGATTAGCAGCGTGGAATGGCCTCCCCAAGGGAAGCAGTCCTGAGTTTAACTGAAAACAGCATGGTTCTGTTATTTTTCCTGAAAGCAGGGTAGGCAGTGCCTCGTTTAACTGGGGTTGTGGTTTTCCTAAGCAAAAATGGCAAAGCAGGAGAGGGTCGGGGGAGTGATTTAATGGTGGGAAATGGAGGTAAAGCTGGGAAGGGAGGGAAGTGAGGACATGCAGATAGGGAGGTTTGTTCACACTGATGCAAGTAGCTGGTTTATTCCTTTTCACTTCTGTGTTATATTTCAGGCTGAGTATTTCTCATTTTATTCTTTGTCCTGTCATGAAGAATAGGATTGTTTCCAGTAAGAAAGAATGCTGCTCTGAACAAGCGCAGAAACATTTCTCCAGCGTATGAACTTTGGAGAGAATTGCAGGGTAGTAGGACATGTTCACCTTCAACTTTAGTAGATAGTGCAAATTGTTGTCCAAAATAGGTGTGACTGTCCCTCCTACCAGCTCTACATCCTTGCCAATCTTTGGTATTGTCAGACTATTTTCTATTTGCCAATTTGGTGGGTATGAACTTATATCTCAGGGTTTTTGTTTTTTTCTTTTTTTAGTTTATAGGACTTCATAGTGAGAGTTTTTATTTTTTATTTTATTTTTTTTTTAGTTTTTGAGACAGGGTCTCATTTTGTCTCTTGGGCTAGAGTGCAGTGGTATCACCATAGCTCACTGCAGCCTCCAACTCCTGGTCTCAAGCAATTCTTCTGCCTCAGCCTCCCAAGTAGCTGGGACTAACAGGCACGCACCACTGCACGTTTATTTTTTAAATTTTTTTGTAGTGATGGGGGCTCAGCCTTTCCCAGGCTGTTCTTGAAGTCCTGGGCTCACGTGATTGCCTCTCAAAGGGCTAGGATTACAAGTGTGAGCCACTGTCCTGGCCGGGGTTTTTTAAAAAGTAGCTTCATTGCAATGTAATTCACTTACCATACAATTCACCCATTTCAAGTGTACAGTTGAATGGATTTTAATATAGTCACAGAATTGTCATCACCATCATGATCTAACTTTAGAACATTTTCATCACCCCCCCCCAAAAAAAACACCTTGTACCCATTTGCCTATTTTAGACATTTCATGTAAATAGAATCATACAGTATGTGGTCTTTTGTGACTAGCTTTTTGCACTTACTATAATGTTTTCAAGGCTCATCCATGTTTTAGCTTCTATCAGTTTTAGTCCTTCATTGCTTTTAATTGCTGTGTAATACTCCTCCATATAGATACAGCACATTTTACTTACCCATTCCTCAGTTGATGGACACTTGTGTTGTGTCCTGTGATATTGTGAAATATGTATTTGGTGTTTCAGTTGGTTTATTGGCATACAACTCCTAAAATTCGTGAAATCTCCAAAATGAGAAATGTCTTTCTGTATGCTAACAAATGGACTAATGGCTGGCCCTCCCCTACGCAGTTGAAGGTTCAGAACTGGTCACTGGAAAGACCAAGCCTGGTTAGAGGGTTGGGACTTTAAGCCCCACCCTTAATCTTCAGTGAGGGGAGAGTGGCTGAAGGTTAAAGTGATCACCAGCTGCCAGTGATGTAATCAGCCATGGCCGAGTAATGAAGCTTCTGTAAAAACCCCAAGACTGGATTCTGGGAGCTTCTGGATAGCTGAACATGTGGAGGTTCCTGGACGGTGGCTGGGAGGTGCTGGGCTCTTTTTAACAATCAGTTCTCCCTGAGAACTAACAGAGTGAGGACTTACTACCAAGAGGACAGCACCAGGCTGTTCATGAGGATCTGCCCCCATGACCCAAACACCTCCCACCAGGCTCTGCTTCCTATGTTGGTGATCAGATTTCAACATGAGATTTGGAGGGGACAAATGCCCAAAAAAACTGTATCAGGTACCTTACAGTTTTTGTTGCTATTGTAAATGATATTTCTAAAGTTAAATTTTCTGTGTGCTGATAAATGGAAACGCAGTTGACTCTATATGCAGTAACTTCTCTAACTTAGTAAATTAACCTGTGGACTCTTCTGGGGGTTTTTATGTAGATGATCATCTCATCTTTGAATAATGACAGTTAATGTCTTTCCAATCCCTTTACCCTTGGTATCTTACTCTAGTCTTATTTTACTGCTTAGCACAACCACGACAATGGAGAATATCAATGGTAGTGGCAGGCATCATTGTTACTAGTCCTCCTTTTAAGGGAAATGCTTTTAGTTTTCACCATTAAATGTGTGGTTACGACCCCCCCCCCCGCCCCTTTTAACAAATTAAGGAGGATAAAAATTAATCTACACTTTCTGGGATAAACCTAGCTTGATTCTGACTTTGTCTTTTTTTAGAAAAGGACTGTATTTCTTCAGTTTTCGCCTTACTACTATCAGGATTTGTGTATCCATGTTCATTGGTAAGCTCGGCTTATAATTTTCCTTTTTTGTATCAACCTTGTTAAGTTCTATTATCAGGTTTATTATAGTCTAATAAAATGAGCTGTAGTATTTCCTTATTTTTGTTCCCTTGAGAGTTTATGTAAAATTAGAATTATCTTTTACTTGCCTGTAAAACCATCAGGGCCTGGTGTTTTCTGTCTCAGATTTTTAAATCACTTATTCGGATGCTTTAGTATTTAGAGGATCCTTAGAATCTTTGTTTTTTCTTGAGTTACATTTGGTAATGTACGTTAAAAATTTGTTTTTGTCAACATTTTCTAACATTGGCAGAAAATCCTAACATTATCTTTTGAATCTCTGTCATATTTGTAATTGGTCACTAATATTTAATTTCTTAAAATAATAGTTTAGGTCATTAATTGTCAACCTTTTTATATACTTACATGTGCATACATATTTAAATAAAGTAGTAATTTCCCTTTAGTACGACTTCAGCTATACCCTGTAAGTTTTGCTATGTAGAATTTTTATCTTTTAGTTCTGAATATATTCAGATTATAATTGTGATTTCTTCTTTGACTTACAAATTTAGAAGGTATATTGAAAAATCTTGGTGTATGTGGCTTTTTAAAATCTTTGTTATTGATTGCAAACTTAAGCTGTGTTAATAAAATGTGGTCTAATGTGATTTTGATTTTTTGAAGTTCGTTGCGTCTTCTTTTAATGGTGTTTAGTTTGTGCAGATTTTTATCACTATTCTCTCTGTGTGTAAAAAGAATGTGTGTTTCCAATTTTTTTTTTTTTTTTTTGAGACAGAGTCTCACTCTCTTGCCTGGGGCGAGTGCCGT